>CM033642.1:132824083-133053472 GCA_019512145.1 Engystomops pustulosus
ATGTGATTTGCGCCATGAAAGCTTGCTGGCTCTCTTCCTTGTTTCTTTCAGCGATTCCAATCTTATTGTGGGATATAGCTGGGACCCCAAACATCAGAAAAGGGTTAAGTTTTTTAAAATTAATTTTTTTTTTTATGAAAATTGGTTAATGTGAATTGTAAAGGTGGATTTAATTAAAGAAAAGGGCATGAATAGTGAAAGGTGTAATATATGAAGTTGATGTAAGAAAATAAGGTGAATAAATGAAGTAAGAAATAAATGTAAAAAATGGTATAAATTTTTAAAATAAAAATTATTAAATTATAAATGCCAAAAAATTAATTTAGAAGATACCCTCAACCCCTTCACATTTTTGAGCCACACAGGGGCTTTTTTTTTTTTTTTTCTTGCTGAGATTTGAGGGCTGACTAGGGAATTTCTGGGGATTGATGAGCATTGAGGACGTCAAGATTAGCATCAGCAAGGAAGAAAATAGAAAATTCAACTCTGCAGCTTTCAAATATCGGCATAAGTCTCTGACAACACCCTCTTCTGGGGGGTAAACCTTCATCAATTTTATTGTTGTAAGATCACTTAGCCAGACTCTCTATCTAACTCTAAAGGGCTCTTTGATTACTGGAAGGATGGGAAAGCCAGGGAAGCTTTTTACAAGCGCTCATGTAGGATTGTGTTATTTGATTTGTATTTGTAATATGATTTTTTTTGTTCTTTGTTTTTTTTCCTTTTTTATTTCAACTAGAATCTTGCTTTGCGATTCCTCCAGCGGATTCTGACCAGGAGGAAGAAATAAAAAATCCGGGAAAAAGAAGAATCTTCTGTGTAGGAAAGGAGGGGGGGGGGGGGGGGGGAAACGGAGGGAGGTCGGAATTTAGGGGGAGGGAGGAGAGGGGAGGGCGGGGGAGGGGGAGAGGCGGGGGAAGGGGGGGAGACGAGAGTAGATGGGGAAAGATTCAAACAAGATACCCATTGACTCCTTTTCTGGGGAGAGAGAAATCAGATCTATTAGAGGCACCCCTGCCCCAGTCTACCCGACAGATAGCATAAGGGCGAGGGGAGACCCCAAAGAGCCGATAAACAGGAGGGCAAGGCGAGGTGGGACAGAGACGATGAGAAAGGCGGAAGGGGGGAAAAGGAGCTGGGGCGAGGATGGTGATGGGGGGAAAGAGATCAAGGGGTGGGAGCGGGGGGGCGGGCGGAGGGAAAAAGGAGGAGAGGGACGGGGGTGGCGGAGGGGGGAAAGAGGGGCGAGGGGGACGAGAAAAGGGGGGATGAGGGGGGAGGATCGCGGAGGGACGATTGGGAGGGCTGTGAATCGGTGGTGGAGGATTCAAAAAGGAAAGAAGCGTGGGGCGAGGCGGGGGGAAGAGGGGGGAGTCGGGAGAAGGGATGGACGAGGGGGGGGGGAAAGCGGAGAGGGAAGTGGACCGGATGCAGGTAAAAAGGTGCGAACCCGGGAGAGATGACGGGGGAGACGGATGATGAAATGAGAAAGGGGATCGAGGGCACGAGATGAGGAGGGAAGGCGGGGAGGGGGCGGATGGAGGCGGGAGAGAGGGAGGGGGAGGAGATGGAGGAGAGGGTGTGGTAGGAGGGGAGAGGAGATAGATCGAGGAGTCAGCTCCGGGGGGGACAAACTAAATGTGACAAAGGAGGATGGGGGAAAGAGGGAGGGGGGGAGAGAGAGGCGGCAGTGAAGAGGGAACGGCTGAGATGCGGAGAGGGAAGGGTGGAAGGGGGAGGAGATGGGACGGATAAGACAAGGGAAGGGGGAGGGAGGAGAGGAGGAGGAGATGATCCGAGGAGAGGACGGAAAGGGGAAACGGAGGAGAGTGGGGAAGATGGGGGGGAAAGAGGGGGAGAGCCGGGGGGAGAATTTGAGGGGGAGGGGGGGCGATAGGGGAGGAGGGGGGGTGAAACAAGGAGGAGAAAGAGGAAGAGGGGGAGGGGGGGGGGAGAGGAAAGGGGGAGGGGAGGAAGGAAAAGGGAGATGGGGGGGCAGGAAAGGGGGGGGGGGGGGAAAAAAGGGAGAATGGAGAGGGGGGATGCTCGGAGGGCGGGCGGGGGGGGTGGGGGGGGGGAAGAAGGAAGGGGTGAGGACGAGCAGTCTCTGGCCCATTCTGATACTTCATCACCGTTTTTTGGACGTGCCACTGACTCCTTTTCGGGGATATCGGGCGGGGTGGTGGGGAGGAGGGGGACCAAACGGGTGAGTAGGAAGAAGAGGCGTGAGTCCGGATTTGAGCATATCCTCCACCCGTGAAGTGAGGGGAGAGGAGAAGGGGAGGCGATGGGGGGGAGGGGGGGGATTGGCGGACGCAAAGGTGAGGAAGGAAGGAATGAATAGGAAGGGGAGGCATAAAAGGAAAAAAAGGGGAGGGAGAAAAAGGGGAAGGAAACAGAAGATGGTGCAAGGTGAAAAAAGAAAAAACGGGGGGGGGGGGGGGAGGGTGGGGGGGGGAAGGAGATATAAGTGGTGCAGCGTGCTTTTTTGATAATGAGCGACTGCTCAAATCACTGTGGGGATTTCTCCCAACTTTATATGCTGACTCTCAAGTTTGTAGAGCTCTGAAAAACTAGGACCTAAGTCGAATCATCTTATACTGGCTTAGCACACAGACTCCATTTATACATCCAGTCTGCATAGAACGGGGAGACTAGGAGACAACTTGTTTTCGACATAGAAAAGTAAAACAGTTCGTTCCTCTATTTGGATTATAGCGATCTACAGCTCAACTGTCAGCAAGATCAATTGGTACGTCTACACTCAGGCTTCAAGCAAGTGGAAATATATCCTATCATTGATATATGTATGCATCCGATGATCTTCCACATACAGAGGAGAACTCATATCAGAATGCCATTCTAAGCTGATCATAAAAACACTGAACCAGAGGGATCTCCTGTTACCTTCTCTCTTTTGGGACATCATTGAGATTAGCATTCGCAAGTTGATCGCCTATGAACCATGCAAAGCAATCTGCGGACAGGATTACTGGTAGAGAGGGAGGTGGGTGGAGAATTCAGGACGTTACATAGATTCGCCATCACATTCTTCATCTGACGGGGATGTGGCAGCTGAGCAGAGTCTAGATGGACTGCGGATCTCTGCGGCCTGCATCGAGTTAGAGGTGACCATCTAACAGGGAAAAACAGAACTACAAGCAGAAAATCATTATGCAAATATTCACAATAGAAAGGTGCGTAGGTCCGGGTTGATGGCAGGGTGCAACCGAGGACTAGGATCGGGTGAGTTTTAAACTTACCGCTCCTCCCCTGACTTCCAGTCATGCTGAGCGTGGTAGAACGCCAATCGTACCTTCTGAAAATGTCTGCAGGGGACACAAGGGAGATGCACGTACCTGCCGACCATAAATCGAGCGGGGTGCGTGACGTCACTGTCCGAGTTTGCCGAGAATGTACTCCAGCATGGCCGCGATGAGAGATGTGAGGTACCCAGAGCGAAAGCCACACAACACAGGATGGTCATAATAACTCCCACGGCGTGTAGGGGGTAAAGGCGACCACCGCAGACCGGAGATAAGGGGGTATAGGGGGGGATTAACACATGGCCCCATCCGTTTGCCAGGAGGAGAGCACACCTTCGGAGCGAGGGAGCCCGATACTACACGCGTATACAATCCGGGTGGTAGGGCTTGGAACCTTACTGCGTCTTACGCTTGAATCTCTTGGAGAAAGAAAGTTTTTTGAAAGTAATTATTTTGGCGTGGTTAATTTATTTAAATGGCAGTTACCCTTAGAGTTCATAAAGTAATCGCGGATGTGCATGAAAACTGCCACAAGAAAAAATATCAATGTACATTTGTAAATTAGCCACTTACTTGATTGTGATGAATAGCAACTGACATTAAAAACATTTAAAAAACAGTCTTGCCACAAATGCCCATAGTCTTCAGCACTAGTAAATGCCAATACAATACGTGCAATATGCTGACAACCCCCATAGAGTCGGGTGGACTAACTCTAGTGGGATCTAGAAACTGGTATGCGGCAAATAATTATGTAACACTGCAGATGGATCCGACAAATAAAGTGGCAAGTGCTATTACAGGATGAATGGCATCTATGCCTGAGCAGCAAAAAACATGAAAGTCCAAAAACAGCCAAATAAAACTGACATCACCGTGTTGATGTTAGGAGGGATGAAGGTTGTGTGCCCACGCATGCCAGATCCACAGGCTCTCAGGGTATGATTGTATAGGGTGCTGTAGCGGTGTGTTAGACCTAAAAGTAAGTGGCATAAGAGGACTACACATAGGTGGTTATCCTGTGTGAGAAGTCGCGGTTGGTGCGTGTGCCCCCGGGCGCGGGCCGGGAGTAGCGCACTGCGCAAATTGCGCCCAACCCAGTCTCGCGAGAATTGGGGGGCATTAAATCAATCCGCATCTGCTGGTGCCGGCCGCGCGTCACCAGGTAGGCTCCACAACAGCACGCCCCCAGCGCACGCCCCGTTGTATTTGCTGATCGTAAGCATTTGGTATAAGTTTACATAGAATAATAGCATGAAATAGTCATGTAGTGCATGAAATCATGGTGCGTTATAGTGTTTCAAAAAGATACATCTGGAACGTAGGGGAACTTGTTATAAATATCTGATGACGGAAAGCCAGAGGTTAATAGAGTGTACATGTGATAGATGTACATGGGCGGGGAAAAAAAAAAAAAAAAACAATGGCTCGTATTGAAAGATTTGCCAATTAAAATGGAGTTGTGCCCCATCATATGTATAGATGCGGGGCATTAAAACTCTCACGGCTGGATCTGAAAGTGTGGTGAGGTTCGGCTACTGCGCTATATAGGGAATGAAAGTCTAATTTAGTGCCGGGTGCTGTGATATAAGGTGAGAGAATTTTTGAATGAGTGGAAAAGATACCTTGTACTGACATGTATAAGGAAAATGAAACATATAGGTCCCTTGGAGCCCATCCTCAGACCCACAGTTTAAAAAGAATATCAGTGTCCTGAGGATACAGATACTGTTGAATAAGGAGGCGGAAATTAGGATTATCAGTGTAGTTACTCTGCAAAGCCCCCAAACAGGGTGGATCGCTTCCGGGATGGCTCGATCAGTAATTCCGTCTTATCTCAATATATTACTTACGTCTCGGACGGATATACTGGACATCAGTGATACACAGGTAGTGGCAACGATCGGTGCATTGAGTGTGTGACCGTGCAGTAGACCAAATAAGATGCCAAATTCGAGGATCAGAGTAAAATGAAAGCCGCGGCATTGTCAACAGTACTGACCACCGCGAGCAACCGCCTGAGGAGTGTCAATACACCTATGCCAAGACAGGGGAATTGACAACCTATTCAACAGTGGGTACGGTAAGTATTCAGACTTCCGATGATCACTTTAAATTTTTCAACTCTGTAGCTTGATTGCAGCTTTATTTGGAAGATACAAAAGTTATTTTTTTTATGCTCAGTAATGTACACTTCTGCGCCGCATCTTCAAGGTGATGAACTTCAGCCCAGAGCACTATGCGAAGGAGTTGTTCAAAGGGATATCTATTTACTTGGCCGTATTTACTTCATCAATTGCAAACCGGTCATCGTGCCCCTAAACTAAAAACCCCCCTGGCATGACGAGCATGAGTGCTGCCACCACCAGTAATGACAGGTGATAGCAGGACTGTTCTCCACAACATCCGCGGAACACTTTATAGGTTACACCATGACTTAGTAACGGTTTGACCCCCTTTTGCTTCAGCACCTGCAATCAATTCTTCGTGGCAAGGAAAATTCAACGAAGGCTGGAGCATTCCTCAAGAGATATTTCGCTCCAGATGACATGAATCACAAGGAAATCACCAAGTGTCCGCATGAATATGTCGGCTGAACATAGAGTGATGGAATATACCGTTACACCACATCCAAAGAGGCGCGGAGTGGATGAGAGCTGGGACTAGCTAGAGCCAATGTAAGACGAGGACAGTGAACACATACTGATGAGTAGAGCAGAGGGTTTCAGAAAAGGAAACCAGTAGTGAGGGATGCCGTTCCGCGGGCGACGCGCTCTCCGCTAGGCGCCATGAGCGTGGCTACTCCCCTGGTGATGTAGACCATGGTGTGGTGTAGAGACCAGCAGCTTTCTGCCCGTGTAGAGATTGTGGTCATAAAGGGTATGGACATGATCCCCCCCCCCAGCCAACAATCTCAGGTAGGCTGCAGTGGCGTTTGCAACGATTGCTCAATTGGTACCAAATGGGCAAAGAGTGCCAAGCAATACTTCCCCACCTGCACCACCACCACCCAGCCCGGAACCGTTGATACAAGGCAGGCGGATCATGCTTTCATGTGTTGATGCAAATTCTGACCATACACCGAATGTCGCAGCGAGAAAATCGAGACTCATCAGCAGGAACGTTTTCAATCTTTACTGCAATTCGATGGGGCTTGTGACAAATGTTAGCTGCGTTCCATGTTCTTGCTGACAAGGGTGGCACCCTGTGTGTGTTTCTGCTGTGTGGACCCTATCTGCCTCCAAGTTCGACCGTACTGTGCGTTCAGAGAGCTGCTCTTCTGCCTTCCTTGGTTGTAACGGTCGGGTGGCGTTTGAGTCACTGTTGCCTTCTGGATCAAACACCAGTCTGCCATTTCCTCTGGGACCTCTTGCTAGCAACAAGGCATTCGCCCAAAATGATCGCTCCACTGGCATGTTTTTCTTCGGGCGCGCCATTCATACGTAATCTAGGATGGGGTGCGTGAAATCCCAGTAGTCAAGCCGTTTCTTGAAATACTCAGACCGCCCTTCTGGCACAACACATTGCCACGTTCAAAGGCACTCAAATTCCACCTTTCTTCCCTATTTGATGGCGGTTTGCAATGCGGCGATGTCTTGACCATTGTCTACATGCCTAAAGCACTGAGTTGCGCCTGTGATTGTGCTTGGATAGATAGTTACGAGCAGTTGGACGGTGTACCGTACAAGTGGCCGGTGGGTATCGTTGAATCACCCAAAAAGTTATTGAGTTCCTTTTATCAGACCAAGATGTGACTCCCACTGTATCTCTGGAGCTCAGCCACAGTGATCGTGAGGGTCTCCTTTACTCTCTCCCAAAGGTCTCTTTTCGTTTGGCTGGATGACCAGGTTCCAAGGACGCAATTGTGTGTTCTCAAATTCTTCCATTTAAAGGGATTTGGAGGCCACTGTCTCTTAGAAACCTTGAGTGTGCAAATAGAATTTTGTAACATTGGCTAGATCAGTGCCTTGCCCACCAGTTCTGTCTCTGGAGCTCCTTGGGCCAGTCTAAGACCGTGAGACTCATTGCTCTGACTGCACTATGAGCTGTGCCAAGTTGTTTCAAACAGTGTTGTCTTTTCAAATCATGTCCAATCCGTTGAAATGGAAGGTCATTTAGATTGAAAGTCCAAAAGAGCTGTACACAAGCAGTCTGCCACACGAGATGTCCAATTCCCAATCTGTGCTGCCAAATCTCGGACATATATCACATGATTATGTACAAACAAGGAGAAAAAAGTTATTCTGGGAAGGGGGCTTGCAGAGAGGAGCAACCATAGCGAGAAGAGGGAACTAAAGCAAGAAGAAATCAGGTGGGGATAACGGGTCGCATCCACAAAGAGGGCGGAGAAGTTCCACACTTACCCTAAGAATACTCCAATTCCGGGACCCAAGAAGTCCAGCAGGACCAGCATAGAAAATGGTGTGGTAATATGTAGGTCCACAGTAATCGCTCCTCATCCTCTCGGTGTGCGATTTCCTCAAACCGTCCGCACATGTGGGGACTCGTGGTGTTCCAGGCTGGGGATCATGTTCTGGCCACAACCAGAGCGGTGTGGTGCCTCTACAGCGGGCAAGAGCTTTGCGGGTCGGATAGGCGAACACTAGAGTAGGTGGTCTCCCCAATTCCTGCTCCCCATCTCTGGTCCGTAATGCAGCCAAGCAGCCGATTAGGCACACTGGCGTGTGCAATCTATATCGGACACACACACCCTTCAATCAAGGCGGACCAGGCGCATCAGTTCTTCATCCAAGGGGTGCAGGTCCCTACACGGGTGCAGTGCTGTCGTCCTTGAGTGTGAGAAATGACATATGACCCGCTGCATGAGTTTGCCTCAGCAAGAAGGTGTCGACTGTGAAGCCAAAGTCAGGCAAGGGTTGCATATTGGATGCAGGGGGTAACACTGTTCTGAATGTCAGAGGAGGATCTTCCTTGTCCACCAAAAAGACCCCATTCCCTACCTGGGGGAATCGTGGCCCCCTGTGATGGGACCCCAGGGTCGATAGGGTAAAAAGTGACAGTCGTCTAAGGTTTACATGACCCGACCATGACCAGTGATCCCCGGGCTTAACCGAGCAGTGCAGAGCCAAGTTAGGCTCTGTGAGCGGGAATGAGGTTGTTAGCAGGATTAAAACAGTTCTACAGCTCCACGTGCTCAGGGCTATGAAAAACGCGTATCAATCTTAGAGAGAGCAACCCCCCTGAGTGTTTCCACGGATCAACATAGCGTGCGCACCCTCGCCTGGGATGAGCCCTATAGGAAATTTCCCCAGGAGAGAGGATAATTGCCGGCAGACGCGGTGCGCCATCAGGGTTGTCTCCATCAATGTTAATAGTTACACGTACAGTTTCATTTTTTGATATGTTGATGGACCCCACCTGAAAACTTGTCAATGTACTTACACACATGCCACGTCTGTGTGACAGAGAGGCTATGAAGGGATATACGTTCACCTTGGTATGTCTCCTTCCAATACGCAGGCCGGTATTCCTCAATCACTTTCACCTGAGCAATTATGCCCATGCAAAAGGGAACACTTTGTATGCTGACTCATCTGCTCTTTTTTTACTTTCTTTTTGAACTTGTGAATAGCGATGAGCTGAACACACTCGTCCGAGCTGGATGCTCGGTCAGCTTAGGTATCGTAAACTGCTTGTGCTCGGAGGGAATACTCGCCAGCTCGAGCAAGTGGCATTCTCCCGCCATTTGATTTTGCGGCCAGAAAACAGAGCCAATCCACAAGCCCGGGAGCCTTGCATCCCACCGCATGACGTGGGCACCTTAGCACGTCGAAGCAGGTTGGTTGGTGGCCTGATTCAGGTGACACTGGAATAGATAGCCCCTGCCGCGCTGTCGCATTCAATTCTCTGTCGGATGACGTTAGGGAGAGATCTGTGTGCTGCAGTAGGTAGCGTGTTAGGGTGGTTATATAGTGTTTAGGATACGAGTGAGTCTCACCCAAAACAGCACTTTTAGGGCTACAATAGGTTAATATATATATTATTTTTTTTTTTGCGGCTGGGTTGCTTCACTAGTAGTGCAGCTCAGTACCATATTGGAGGAACTGTGCAGGGAGACTTGCGGACAACTTCTCTGAGCTCTTAGTGCACACAATCATCTCAAACACCTAAGTGGGACACTTATTGGGTTTGATTGACTTACGGCACGGTCTGAGATTTTTTTTGTTACTTTTATTTTGTTTTCAAAACTAAAGTCATCACAGGCAAAAGTCACACATCAGTTGTGGTGCTGCTAGTTAGTTACAAACTAGCCAGTCCTGACGCGACAGGTTGGAAGAGGCAGTGGTGGGGACCAGACGGAGAGGCAGGACCAGAAGCTGGTGCATCTGCGCCATAATTATACGTGTGAGAGTCTCCCGTGGGCGGGCAGAATTTCGGAAGTCATGGAGGGTCTTAAAGAAACACCGAGGATGACTGACGGACTGTGGGTGCAACTGTGCCACACCAGGATCAACAGGGCTTACACCACCAGTATGCGCGTAATGCTAACACACTCCGGACGGGACACCACTGCTCCTTAACCCCTGTTCATCTGCGCTCTGCTCGTCAGCCCCTGCCAAGGACCCCGGCCCAAAACACCTCCCGTAGACGAAAACCACACCTTCGCTCCACACCCCAAGGCACCACCAATGTCTCCCTGACAGCGGGTCCAGGCTTATACCCAGAGACGCTTGAGCGCAAGAAAAGGGGAAATAGACGTGAACAACTCACCCACACGCCAAGCCTCTGCACCAGCACCGGGTCAGACAAATACCGTTAGCCCTGACCAACGCAGTTTCTGACAAGGTCCAACTGACCATGACATTGTGGATAGAGTGCTGCCAGCGGAGGGGCCACTATATAGCATTGACGGACATTGGGTTAACTTGGTGGAGGCTGGGACCCGAAGTATGACCCCTGGGGTCCCGCGGTATATACGCCGACGCGAAGAGGATTGCGGGCCACCCGGTCCGAGGTCTCACAGGCTGACTATGCATCCTCCTCCTCCACCCCTTCCCCCAAATTCCCATCCGTGGGCATGGCGGCATCAGTCGTAGCTATAGGCACAAAGCAGCGTGGTTGCAGTCGCTAGCAGACAAGCAGCGGTGCCTAAAAACTGCTGAGCTAGGCGTAAAAGGCACACAACGCCCAGAGAGCATTACAGGGCATCAACGCGCAGATCGATCGTGGTGGACCAGCTGTAACCTGAAGGCAGGCATGTGTGGTGTGACAATGGCGTAACCTGGGTGGCAGCATCTGCAAATCGGCACAGATTACACATGTGCCATGCCTGGCCATGTGTAAAGCTCATAGTTCCGCGGTTCCTCAAGACATACCTCATCTGTCTGATTTGCTCACGAAGGGTGCGCCGCCACTAGTGCGCCTTTCGGAGCCAGCACAGATGCTGCTCTCATGGCAGCGCAGCGCCGCCTCCAATGCCCGCTCACGAATGTCGTGCGAGTTGCCCCACGAGGTGGACATTAACATTAACCTGCTATCCAGGTTCCAGAGCGCAGCGCGATTGTAGCTGCCAGATGTCCAACTCCACCAGAACTGGTAGTTCTTCAGTCGCTTCCTCAAGTACTCATGGGAGGTGAGCCGGGATTGTCTGAGTAATCTGTCAGGTGCTGCAGTAACTTGGAGGAGCACAACAGATGGTAGTGGACGATTTGCCCGCCATCATCAGGCTCACCATCCCTGCTGCTTGGCCTGTTGAAAAAAACTCTGTGAAGTCGGGAAGCTTTGCGCTCGTCCACAGACGAAGGGAAGAGTTCCCATTGTGTGGAGCAAAGCACCTCAGGTTGTTCTCAGCGCATATCGTAGGAGGTGGCGGGGAGGATGAGAGAGGAGAGGAGGAGAGTTGTGATGAGACAGAAGAGGGGAGATTGCTCAGTCCTTCACTGTTCAGCGGGTGGGCAGCAGAAGAAGAGGAGTTGGAGAAGGAGGGAGGAAATGGGCAGTCAGGGCAGGGGAGGAATTCTTCGCGTTGGGACTCTGGCGCAATTGCGTTTCCTGCTAGGCTGCTATCGTTGACCCTGCATTCAAAGAATTATTCGCACCGTTAGGTATTCATCTCTGGCACCCACGGGTACAAGCAAAAGATTTCACTACCATCCCTGGAGAGGAAAGGAGTGTAAAGAATGTATGATACCAAGGCCCTGGGACCCAAGCTTGTAACAGTATTCCTTCTGACAGCGCTTGCGGAAGGGGAGGGCGTACTTCTGCGGGACATAGTACGAGAGTAGAGCGAGAGGCACTGTCCAGCACTGGCAGGGGATCGCTTTACCAAGGCCTTTCCAGAGTTTTTGTCACCCAGCAAGACACTGTCACTGTCCCCAGTTCTGGGTAGAGTAGGGCGACTATTTACAGAAAGATGGTGAGGAGTACGTCGCTGACCATACCGACGTCCATAATGAGTCACCAGCCGCTACAACTACCTGGGTTTTAAAGCTGGACATGTGGCACGAACCTGGCGCTGTGAGCCTTGGAGGTTTTGCCTGCCTGCCGCTAGCGTTGTTGTCCGAGCGGGTGTTTTCAGGTGCTGCTGGTGGCATCATCACCGATAAAGCATACACCGCTTGGTGCTGACAGCGAGACAGCGTGACGCTATCAAGATGAAAGCCCTGGATTTCTCAGGATTTCCTGCTCCACCAGGTAATGACGAGTCAACCTGAATAAGGAGCATCCTCCTCCTCATTTGTCCTCCTTCTCCTCCTCTTCGTACACTAAAGCAGAGAAAACTGGCTATTTTGCCAGGGAAAACTGGGTCTATCTATAGGACCTATGTAGTAAGTTTTTTGAAGGGCCACCTACCCGGTCCTCTGTTTAAACTTTTTGCGACTGCCCATAAGGCACTATCCCAAATTAATTGTCTCCATAGCAGCCTCACACGTGTTTTATGAGCTGCGCCACACGTTGTCTCCATTGCTACCTCCAACATAATCTTCCATAGCTGCCTCCCAAGTCGTCAATATAAGCTGCCTCCATACTCGTCCCTTAGCAACCGAGAGCTGTGTAGGCAGAATAATTTGGGTTTTGTTATGGTATTACATAAAAACCTTTGGTTACACTTGCACCACCTGCTGTGTTATCCAACATAAATACTGGCAAATTTCTTCTTTCCGATATTATTCAGCGCTTCTTGCGCATCTGTTTAGCATTCCCCTCACCCCCATAACCAAGCCATTGCTTAATAAGAACAGTACGTACACTTGATCTTAACAAAAGGTTCTAGAAGTGCTTGTTTGTAGCCCCCGCATGCTTTGAAATGCGATATTTTTCAAAGTAAACGTCTGGCCACACAAGCCCATTTGGGTGGGGGGAGGAACTAGAGAGGACAGGGGCTTGGACAGGGAAAAACTCGCTCGGAGCGGGACGCACAGCTCATCCAAGATTAGGAAGCCAATCAGGGCTCCATGATACTGCCCTTTGTTTAACGGTCCCATTCGCCTCCACGGATCACTCCACAGGTCCACAATGTTCCATACGCAACTGTCAATTGTCTGATACCGCAGAAGGGAGCTGAGGCGCGCGAGAACTGCAAACATCCCTATAAATGCGCGTGTGCAGCAGAATTTTCGGGTGTTTCACCGAGATAGTTATGGAACTTGGTCACTAGTCGCCACCCATGGCTGGTTATGACTAAATATAACCTGGAGGAAATCCTTAACGCTTCTTGACTCACCTCCTATGGTTCCTCTCCGCCGCCTTAACCAGGCAACATCCATGATACATACAGTGCAAAGTTATCTCGCAAAAAGGAATTTTTAACTTGGGTTCGAGCACTGAGTCCATTTGGGGTAAGTCGCCATGCCACTTTAGCTCGGCCGTGCTGACGCTACCTCTGGCATGCCATCTTCTTATGTGTCAGTGTCAATTATTTGGGATGTTTTAGAGACTATCTCGCCTCATTCCGGTTCACTCTGTCATCGCCATCTGCTGTTGCCCATAATTTTGCAGAATGGTGCGATTTTAAGCAAGCCTCAGAGGCATCCATGCATGCTGTCCCTGCTGTTTCTGTCCATTTCCGTGGTGTTTTCATCAAGTTCTGAGGTTTTCCAGGTGTTGCGCAAGCTTCCCTGATGACCGACCCCTTGGTCCCTGCAAAATGCTCGAGTCTCCCATTGCCTCAATGGGGGCGTATTCGGACGAGCACTCCGAGATCAGGGAGAAAGTTTTGTCTAGGAATAACGAGCACCGAGCATTTTAGTGCTCGTATTCTCCTTGTGAAACCAAAATTAACTTGCCGCCAGTGCTGATTTGCCCAGGGGCAGGAGTGAGACTTGGAAATCAGCAGTTGTTCTGAGTATGTCCTCGCAATGTGCTTCAACTAATTTGAACTCATGACCCAATGCACACTAAAAGAGGCTATCATAAATTCCTCCCCTAACTAGTTGGGGTCTGATGAGATCCCCGTGAAGTTAAGGACCGAACGCCTCCACTTACGGCACCGCTTGCAGCTCGGGATCACCTCTCCCATTCGGGACTGTCAACCCCCTCAGGTACAGTTTCCGATTACATATGTTAATGTTGTTGCCTGCTTACGAGGGGTGGTGTGATACTTTGGTTGGTTTGTAGGTATCTGGGATTTTCTAATAGAGACACGGGGACTGTCTGCTCGGGACTTTGGTACAGGCCGCCAGGATCAGTGGATAATAGGCCAGGTATGTCAGGGATTTGGCAAGCAACTTAGGACAGGTTGAGATAATTAGGGGGGCTTTGATAAGAACTCTGATAACCGACACGCACGTGAGCGTAACGTCTTCTGTAATGGTGATTGGTGGTGGAAAGGTCCGTCAGATTTATACGGTGAGCAGCCTGCCACCGGTAAGGGTCTCGGGTAAATTATGCTGCGTCTTGGAAGAGAAAGCCAGTTCCTCCGGAGGGAGCTACGGGCATGCATTAGGAGAGTAGAGCAGGGAAAGGAAAGAAATGCCACAGACAAAGGGTTGGCTGATGTCAAGTGGCATGTTGGTTAATGTAGGACTGTTGGGAAAAAGTTGCACAAGTGAAAAACCATAACAATGGGAACATAACGGGCTGGGTCGATTTGTGAGTGAAAAAAAAGTTATACAGGCCAGTCCCCTATTAGAACCCTCGACTTACATACGACCCCTAATTACCCAAAGACCTCTGGATTGATGGTTACTTTATTGTCTTGTCCTACGGCTACAATGATCGCTGAAACAGTTATTCAACATGGGACTAATGCAGCTTCTTATGACCAACCAACAATTTTAAAATCCAATGTTCACAGAGTAAAAAAGTTCTTGGTGGGATGTACAATGATAAATATACAGTTCGACTATAATCCAATCAACCATAAAATCAAATTAAGACACAAACCATAGAGAACCCTATCTTGTATGGAACCCGGGGACTGCTGTAGTGAGTTTTGAAGTTTGCATGTGTCTCATCTCTCTTGATCGACAAGTGAGTCAACTGATCAGATTGCAAACAGACACTCTAGAGCCTCTGGATTGCGGAGGCAGGACAGAGTGAGAGGAATCCTTCAGAGTTGCCATGAAGACAAGAGCAAGGCGATAGGGACTTTCAAAGTTTGATGTGGACAAGAATTTGAAGAAGAAAAAAATAATTGTATTATATTTTCCCCTGGAAAAAGGTAAGAAGATGGCCCTCTAGGGCCCCGGACCTAGTACACGTTTAGACTCCAAACCCTGTATCTGGTGGTTAGAGAAGATTGACATGCACTCCATCCTTCCAGTGTGGTGGCTAGTCTTAGAACTGCTTCAGACTGATATGACTCTAACTCTGGTTGGCAGCCATCACAGGCTGGTTGGAGGATCATGTTGGGCCCCACAACTGTTTTCATGTAGTTTAGCATCGAACCCTTGGGGAGCTTGACATAGTTGTCGATAGAGCCGGCAACAGGGTGATATTTCTCAATTCCGATTTATGCTAAGATAATTCTTGGAGTGGGAAGTTGTTTGTGTTATTTGGAACCCGTTCAATTATGATTTCCCGGCCTATTGTGAAAAAATACTCTAATAAAAGTGTTTCCGCTCACCTCGCATGTCTTGTTAAATGCTTTCTGGAGTTTTTTAAGGGTAATTAAAAAGGGAGTGCGGGGCGGGCTCCCATATCTGAGGCTGTTTGGCGAATTGCTGGTCTGTGTTGACTTGGGTAACCATGTAATGCGGGACCGCCGGGGTGGGGGTGGCGGGGGTATTGGGCCAGTGACGCTCCGGAATTGCTTTTTGTATGCTCAGAACTTACAGGGCAAAGGACCATTAAAGTGAGAATTTCTCCCAGATTGAGCCATTGGGTTGATGCAAGAATGCTTAGTTTGCCCTGTATGCCATGGATTTTGTCCCCCTGGTGTACTCACACGAACAGACTAAGTGACGACAAAGCCCCAACTCTAAGGACAGACCCTTTGATTTAGTTCCTTTGTGACTAAACCCCAACACTTAATCAAAGTGTACCGTGATTGTTTTGAACACACTGCAGTCGCGACACAGAACTTTCTAGATGAGCACAGAAAGCGGCGGGGCTCGAAATAGTAAGAGGAATCCACCTAGTCTAGATGAGCAAGCGGTGAGATGGGAGATGTAGACGATTAAGGAGAGTCACAGAGTACTGTTTTCACGCTTTTGGGATCACGTGGGGTCTGCCCTGACCCTCAGTGTATGTACACCAAATGCACTTTGACAGAGTGTTGGTAATTGTTACCAAACTATGTTGTACACCAATAAGGAAATCTCTGCCGACTGACGTACAGTGGGACCGACAAGACTGACAGGAGAATCAGGACACGCCGAGCAGCCAGTTTCCCAAGGACCACTGACCAAAATCGAGGCTGTTCTGGAAAAGCGACGATAGACCAAGTAGGCCTGCTTAAGGCGGGGAGGAGACATTTCAAAGTGATAAGATGAAGTGAAGGAAAACTGAAACGCCCCCAATAGGGGGGACTGGGGGGTGTGGTAACAGACGCAAGCACACCCTCCCCAATTACTGTTCTGTCCTCATTATATCCAGGTTTGCCAGGAGCATCTATTGACCTATGTGTTTCTGTTCCAGGAAGGGTTGCAAGCTTCCGAAGACAAACTCCAGTACTGCCAGGAGATGGTGGTCTTCCTGAGGGCCATACTTCTCAGAGCATAGGCCGAGCACTGACGAGAAGGAGGGAAAGAAAGCTGGCAGTCCAGAAATCGCCCTCTGTCCGGGCCCTAGACGTTTACATGTTCTTGGACTGGCCAGCTCCCTGCAGGCTTGGGATAAGTTCATGCTGCATCCAGCCGATGCGTGGGCCCCTTTATGACTGCATTGCCTCTCCCTTTGCCCTGAGGACAGAGGCCAATGTGATTGCATAACATAGCCTTAAGTGGCAAAATCCGGTCTGCCCCGGTCCTAGACACTGACGGAACAACACCTTTTATTTTGCACTGAGTATCATAGGCCATGCCACAGCCCAGGAAGTGGTGAACTCCCTGTGGCCCATATACTATTGGCACGGTTAGACTCGTTGGTGGAGAGGAGCCCCTCCTGTGTGTAGAAGCTGCAGCCAGCAATCTGTCAGCACAGTCAAGTGAGGTCGAATCCTAGATCACTAGTTATGTGCACACCCCACATGACTTGCACAGTGGTCTTCACCAAGTACGTCCAAGCATGAGCCAAAGGCCAGAAGCAGCCAGACTGTAGTGTTGCCACTCCTTGCATGCCCCAGACGTCACCTGAATCCTGCCATTTTGTGCTAGTCTTCTACAGGATTCAGAAAAGGGGGGGGGGGGGAAGGGTGCTTCACCCAGAGTGATTTTTTTCCCGTAGATGGCTCCAGGTCTGTCAGCGACAGGACTAGGCCCCCTACTTCCCACCAAACCCTAAGGATGCGCAGGAAGGAAACCAGGGGTGGCCAATGCCTACGTTGGTAGGCCTTTGAAAGGTCCCCAAAAGTGTTACTGAGTATTTTCAGATCGCGGCCGGACCCGGGACGATATCCGAAGCCGTGGACAATAGTGGTGGTTCAAGGGAAACACCCAGCAGAGGCGGTTCTGGAGCCATACTCTCTACGACGATCGTTGCCAATCCTGATGACCCAAGCACACGTCTGTGGAGATAGGGAAGTCCACCCTGTTTTCACGCTTTTAATTTCAAACTTACGTTATCTTTTCTTGCTAGCTGGTCTTTTGACCGACTTGTATGTCAGGGACACCCAACTGATATCACTGTATCTATAGGACTGAACAGAATGTCCCAGATAGAGACTTACCATGGTTGGTGCAACAAAACAATGTCCATCTTCTAACCCCTTAAGGATGAGGGTTTTTTTTTTCACTCATTGTCACTCGCCACATCAAAAATCCATTATTTTCATTTTCTGTATAAGAGCTGTGTCGTGAGGCTTATTTCGGTGCGTAACAAATTTATTTCCTGGGGAGGATTGAGATTTCCTGGGAAGCAGGGAAAAATTTTATTGTTTTTTAACCCGCATGGGTCAGTTCTTGCGGGCTCCAGTTTTATGACTTCACTCTTCGCCTCCAAATAACTACCCTACTTACTTATTTGGTTTTAGCATCTAGTTCGCAGTGGGTGTGGTGATACCAAATTATCAGGTTTTATTGTATGTTAATGACATTTCAAAAATTAAAACGAAGTGCTAACAAAAGAAAAGGAAAACAAAAAATGTGCACATCTTGATGCTAATAACTTTTCATTGCTACCATTTTGAGGAGGACTGTGCCACTTTTGATCGTTTCATTAAAATTTTATCGTCTTAGTAAAAGGAATGTATAAAAGTCGCATTTCTGAATCGGGCGCCATTTTTCCGTCTTGGACGTCATCGCCGTCATAACCAGTTTATTATATTTTGATTGTGATCGGGAATTTTGGGACGCAGGCAATACCTGATGAGTTTGGTTTTTTACTGTTTATATACTTTTTATATCAGTTCTAGGGAAAAGGGGGTGATTGATCTTTATTATTTTATTTTTTAAACTTTTTTCAACTATCTTTATTTCCTGTCTTTTTTTTTTCACTATTTTTTAGAACACATCTAGGGTACATTTAACATAGATTCAGTGATGGCGAAACCTTTTAGGACGAGTGCCCCACAACTCCAAACCAAAGTCCAGTATAATCGCAAAGTGCCAACCAGTCTATTTAGGCCTAAAATCAACCATACACTCTATAAGCGGACAATAAACTGACTACATGATGACCATACCAGAACAACAAGATAATAACACCCATACTGATACTGATAATAAAATAAACAGACCACTAAAGAAAGACCAACATCACAAAGCAGGAGCAAATACAGCAGAGAACACTACCCCCAGTGAGGAACACTACCCCCATCCAGAGAGGACTCAAAATCTCTTGAGGAATGCTTGCAGCACCTTGTTGAATCTATGCCACGAAGAATTGAGGCAGTTCTGAAGGCAAAAGGGGGTCCAACCCGTTACTGGCATGGTGTACCTAATAAAGTGGCCGGTGAGTGTAAAAAGTGAGGGGAACAAGTGAGGAAGCCGACGCCCCAGCGACTCACTCAAAATTGCTGGCGGGGAGCCAGCTAAACTTTTATAAATTTCTATTTTAGAAAAACCACCAAGATTGCCTATAAAAGCATCAGATCTGTATTACAATGGCTGTTGAAACCTGTCAGCAGCTAAGATTGCATTCCTGGTGACAGATTCATTTGCGTGTAATATGGTAATGGGCGTGCAAATCTTTTTAATCAGGGTATGGTAAATTGCTAAAATGTTATTTTAAGATTCACGGACGTCCAACAACTGGGACATCCACCAATTTGGGAATGAAAGGGATGCAGTTGTTAAGACTCATTTCATGAACATGGTAGTTCCATCCAAACTGGATGGTTGAGGTCCCAGTAAGGTGCACTAATTGATGAAATATCCTTCCTATGTAAAGTCACCTAGTAGTTATTGCAGAACCTTCTCCACCCCCAAACAAAAAACCCAAAACACCATTTTAATGTTTATTGACTATTTTTAATCTGGAATGTACATATACACAGATGTGTAGCTGCCTCTGTATATGATATCCACCTTCAAATGAATAAAATACACAAGAAACCATAATCTCTTTACAATCATTGTTACAAAAAAAAAATAGAGAAATTATAGAAACATCTATTCAGACATGGACAGAACAAAAAATATTTTTATATACCTGTAAGATTATCTGCATTAGATGTGTTTATAACTTAAATGTTCCTTGTAAAATAGGTTAAATTAAATTTTACTTTAACGCTTTCATTGCTAGAAGAGAACAACTTTGACAAATTACACGGAAAAAAAAAAACAAACAGGTTAGCAAAACAATAGAAACATATGTTAAAGCTACATACAGAAAGTGCAAATATTTCACATTCATAATATGTATTTATTTCCCAGCACGTATGGTAAATGAAGTCCTTTTGTTGGAAGGAATTTGGTTCAGCTGATAGCAAACAAAACACTTGATGACAGTAATTATCTAGAGGCCAACATGCTAAAACCTTGTTTTTCCTGGGAAACCATCATGCAAACAGCCAAGTATCAGTCTATCCTACTATGACATAACAATTGCAAGTCTTACAGTCTGCTTAGGAACAAGATACAGAACACCAGGGACACTTTGTTCCACTGGTTGTGTCTTACCTCAGATACATTCACTGCTAGTTTAGCACAAGCAGACCAGCTCTGCATAAAGAACTATAAAAAAAAATGGATTTTAAATGACCTGAGGACACTCAAGGGTGAATTATGCACAATGGGGGAAATTTATCAGAAAGCCTAGGGTACAGTACAGGAGTGGCTTGTTATTCTAACATATCTGAAAAGTTCGTATGTTGAGCAGTTTGTAGATGGATTAGTTAGGAAGCCAAACCCTTAGCCTAGAAGCACATACATACACTTTAAGAAGAAAGTTGTGCAATTTTACAGGACAAGCATAAATATATGTCTAAATAATGATAAAAAAAAAACATATTGAAAGCTTGGGGTTTTCTAAGTACTCTCTAAAATCTGCTTCAGGAACTGGCCCAAAACATTGCCCTCAATATGGAACTATGCAGTTTGAGCAAAGAGAAGATAAATGCCTGCCTTTTGCCTCACATATATACAAAGGAAATTACCTTAGGCCTGTTTCACAAGATGCACTTGTTTAATCTTTTGACATACAATTCAAGCTCAATGTGTGAACATGGCTTGGGAAAGTTTATGGTCATAAATTGCACTTCACCATGTGATCAACTAACTGCACGTGCGATTGCATCCTAAGCAATAAAAATAAATAAAAACTCTGCACAGAAAACCTCTTTAGACTGGATCAACACAAAACAAGTGGAGGCCATTACTTATGCATTTTATTTATCTTTAAACATGCATGTTAGGCTACATGCACATGAATGTTTTTGTCCGCTTGCTATATATTTTTTTGCGGGCAGCAAAGCGACATATTTGTTTCAAGGGGCTCATGGACATGACTGTTATTCACTGATCCTTGCAGAGGCAGGTCCTATTCCTCCCATGTTTGCGCCTTCCCACAAAAGACTATGGGGCTGTGAAAAATATTAATGCCACATAGGCGTCATCTGCATTTTTATTTGCCTGAAAACTGCATGTGCTGTTTTTGTGTCCCATCTGTTATTGGCGAATGCGTGCTGCTCACACCCTAAGGACATGAGAAGAGACTTCTCAGGCCACAAAATTGGGCAGGAATAGTTCCCGATATATGATGTGCAGCTTGGGCACGAGGCTGTGGAAAACACAGTCACATGTCTGATCCCATAGAAGTAAAAAGGGAATTGCGCAAGCTATAGAAACAGCCAGCACTCGTCTCTCGTTATATACTTTTGTGCACAAGGCCTAAAAAAAAAAAAAAAAAAAAAAAAAAAAAAAAAAAATGCATGTGTGAAGAGAATATATATGTTTTCTTTCCCCTGTGTTAAGCGGTGGTTCACATTAAACAGAATATTCATATTTATCAACATCGCTGATCAATATACCAGACTCTGCATACGCTTCCCAGGTTCAGACATGAAATCTATGTACACACGTCACTTAGCTTTAGGTCTACCTTAAGGACAATCTTAAAAACAGGGTAAAAAAAGGGGGTGCTGAAATGTTTATCAGTACTATTAAAGTGCATAACAAGAGGCAAAACTGGCTATAAAAAATTAGAAAACAATGTACTAGATATTTGAAAGCTTTAAATGTATTACATTGCACCACAAGATTTAAAAAAAAAAAACAAAAAAAAACATTATATAAAATAATACATGGCCTTATACAGTTCTGTATGTAGAGAACACTATGAATTACCACGTAAAAAAGGCTATGCCTTGTAATGTAGTTTACATGGATATATAATTTGCAAAGCAGCAGTGAGAAACTATCCAACATATCCATTTCATAGGAAGACCAGTCCATCACATCCCATACCAATATATACTTTTAAGGCAGACATTTCTCTTCATACATATAATCATGTGAACACATACACAATATGTGTGGGAATTACAAGTATGATATGTAAGAATTGAAACAATATGGTGGTCATAAGGGGCAAGGCATAAAAATTGATAGGAACAGCACCATATTCCATAACATTACTATGAAATCATTACAAAAGTGTAACAATAATGCATGAGCCATTGATGATGTGATAAACCTACATTCCCCTCAAGTGTTTAGATAATCTAATAAATTATGATCCATGCACAAATACATTGTGAATTTCTACAAGGACTAGTTAAGCTGAATGCCAATTTTCTCCTACTCCGAGACTTAACCCTTCCCTGCCATAACATTAATCAGTCCTGTACATTGCACACCAACATGACAGAAAGGGTTAAAAAGCCACTAGACTGAACACACATAAGTTTGTTGCACTCAGCAGACCAATATTTAAAAATTAGGAAATGTAACACAAGAAGGACAATTAGAAAAGTTGAGCAAGTATATGGCCCAAAAACAGTTAAATGTGTACCTCCAGTTTAATTTTAGAGGATATCCAGCTGTATAAAAGCACTGCATCTGATCTCTAAGACGCTGTCCAACATCTATAAACTATTTATGACATATCCTGAAGATATGCCAGGAATAGTTCAGATGGGAATAACCCTTTAAAATTGAATCAGTCACCACAAATTACCTACCCAAACTAACTGATATGGTATGTAGGGCTATGCCTGCACATGCCACCTATATTTTACTTCCCAGCTGTTCCTTCTTTGCCAAAACTTTACTATAGACATATAATAATGAGCTTAAAGTGCTCTTCTCCTCTCCTGTGATGACTTCTGTATTCTGGGAAATTTATCATTATGCAGAGCCATAAAATAACTTGTAAGATCACTGAGGATCTGTCCATTTGTGCTAATAAATCCTAGTGACAGGTGTTAAAAACATATATTTTAAACTGAGTTGACCCAGAAAGTCCCTCAATAGGTGGTAACAGGTGGCACCACTCCATTCAATTTATAAGAGACTACAGAATGGAGAACCGTTCTTTGGAATCCCCATTACTTTGCTAGAGATTGGCAGCCATTGCTCCACCGAAATGGGTAATGCAAGAACTTTGGGGTGCCCACTGCTCTGAGTACCAGAAATCAGGACCTAAGATTAATTGTAGAGGTTGTCACTTTATCACTTATGACTTGTTTTGGCCTATGGAAGCAGTACAATGGAAAACACCAAACAACATTACATTTATATTACTTTCATTGCTCCACTTTCATAGAAATCTTTTCATACAAAAGCCATATGGAGAAAAGTAACTGTTCCCTTTAATTTGTAAATAATCACAAACACACACTTCCTCACAAAGCAGTTATACAGGCACATTCCAATATTTCATCCCAGAAAAAAACAAAAAACAAAACAAACATATGCCTTCCTATTCCAGTCGCTGTAGAGAGAGGAGAGATACAGACTAGCTGCAGACCTGCAGATGTTTGCTGGTGTAGTAACACAGGTCTGTTGTAGCTATGTGGCCATTTGTATCCAGCTGGTAACAGCAGATATAACTGGAGCCTAAGCCCGTTTCTTGTCTTCTCCACATTATGAAATGTGCAGCTAGTCTGCAAGTGTGCCTATATAGATTCTTAGAAAATCCTATACTACACTAAATATCTTTAATGGTAGCTTCAAAAGAACCAAATGTGTCCCTGTAAAAGTATGGGAAAGACTGACAGGAATTTAAGTGGAGTGAACTTAAGAAAGCCTTGGGAATATGAAGATGCTCATTTACCACCGGAGAATGACCAGCTTAGCTGGAAGAGTGAGAGGAGCAAGAGTTCATAGAGAAAGGAGTCTTCATTTCCACATTGGTGAACTGAGGGTTTGGTTAGGTCCCTGGTTTGTTGTTGGCTGTCCATATCCTGCCATACCTCCTACACCGAAAAAGGTCATTCCTGCCATCTGTTGGGACACCTAAAAATATTTATGGATATTAATAATCTACTTATTTGAACATTGTTAAAAAGTAAGTCTTAGTAAGTCTACTAAGAACAGGTTACATAAAATTTACCTGAGCAACATTCCACTGTAATTGTTGTCCGGGTTGCATGCCATACATAGGCTGTGCCACAGCACCCATTCCTGTCACATAGCCTGCATGTTGTGCCATCATTCCATTTGGTACACCCATGACTGCTGCCTGCATTCCACCAACATAGCCAGCTGGGACAGCCATAGGGGCAACTACACCTGGGTGTGCTGGTTGAGTCATAATTCCCATTGGTGAGGCCATCATACCACCCATTACACCACTAGGAGAAGGAACTGCTGGAAAGCCAGTGTAAGGACTTGGGTATGGCATTTGTGCTGGTGCCATGAAAAGAGCTCCTGCAGGACAAAGAGCAAAGATGTTATGTTAGTTATAAGAGTAATCAATGTGTTGCAGATTGGCAGCTGCAGTCAGCAGTTTTGGGTCAGAAAATTGTAGACAATGCTAGGTCAGAGTGCTAGAGAGCCTTTTATCCACTAAGGGCATGACCCGTTTGGGGGAAAAAAAGCTAGCCTTTGTTTGACTTCCTGACCATCTAGAAGATCATATGCTTTTTAGTTGCATGTTTCAGGCTCAGTTTTTAAATAAAATTAATTCTTTCTTGATCAGTAAGGGAAAACAAATTCAGTAATTTTTTAATTCAAAGTGTTACGCTTCTTAAACGCCTCTACTGACCGTAATAAAGGAACAGAGTCTTCAGGTAAACTAAAGATACAATATTATCTCTGATATTAGAGGTTTTCTAATCGAGAGATTTGTGATATATAATTGCTTGATTAGGGGCTGGAGTCTACTGGCAGCAATTTGATGCATTTATACACCCATTGATTAGAAATAAATAATGAGTTGCTCCCTTTGAAAGTTCAGACCTTGAGCTGGAATCTGAGGAGTCTGAGGTCCATCCTAAGCTTCTTGATGTATCCGGTGCGACAAGGGGGAGGGGGGCATGGCAGGAGCGCTGGCGTATGATAAATCTCCCTCTGTGTTCTATACATACTGGGGCAGATTTACTTACCCGGTCCATTCGCGATCCAGCGGCGGGTTCTCCAACGCTGATTTGTGTCTTCCGGCGATTCACTAAGGTAGTTCCCCCCATGTCCACTAGGTGTCGGTGCTGCGTCGGAGTTCACTGAAGTTCACCAAGCCAGGCCGGGTGCAGGTAAGCGCGTGTCAAGCAACACATTTTTTTAAAAAAATATGGCGGTTTTTCCGAAGGCCACGTCCCGATTTTCGTCGCGTTCATGCCGGGGCAGATGCGCCACAATCCGATCATGTGCGTCAAAATCCTGGGGCAATTCACGGAAAATCCGTGCAAAACGGCAAAATTCGTATAACCCGACGTAAAAACATGATTTGGGCCCATAGTAAATGACCCCCAATGTGTTTACATGATGTGTATATACTGTATGTGCATATAAATGTATTGATGTGTATATACTATATGTGTGTATTTATGTGTGTATGAGTGTAGAACTTTAAGTATGTATGTAAGTATACAAATCTGCATATTTTTAGTGTGATATATATAAATACATATAAATGTGCGTGATTTACAAATATGTATATATATATTTTTTAAGGGGAAGGGGGGCCCATGCAGAAATCTGCTATGGGGCCCAGCCTCTCCTAGTTACACCACTGCTCACCAGATAGATCCTGACAAGGAGAGGGCGCTATTCGCAACAACCACCTAGCCTATGCATTGGCAGGGGTGTTGCACATGCAGGAGTCTGGAGGAGTAGGACAGAGTGGCCTGGAGGTAGAGGACAGAGGGGTCTAGGGGAGGAGTACAAATGGGTCTGAAGGAGGAGGACTAAGGGTCTGAAGGAAGAGGACAAAGGGGTTTGGAGGACAAGGACAAAGGGGTTTGGAGGAGGAAGACAATGGGGTCTGGAGGAGGAGGACAGAGGAGTCTGGAGGAGGAAGATATTGGGATCTGGAGGAGGAGGACAGGGGGGTCTGGAGAAGCAAGACAGAGTGGTCTGGAGGAGAAAACAGGGGCCTGGAGGAGGAGGACAGAGTGGTCTGGAGGAGGAGGAGGCAGGAGTCTGGAGAGTAGGACAGAGAGGCCTGGAGGAAGAGGACAGAGAGGTCTGGGGAGAAGTACAGACGGGTCGGAAGGAGGAGGAAAGAGGGGCCTGGAGGAGGAGGAGGACAGAGAGGTCTGAAAAAGGAGGACAGAAGGTTCAGGAGGAGGAGGGCAGAGGAGTCTGGAGGAGGAGGATGCAGTAGTCTGGAGGAGGAGGACAGAGGGGCCTGGAGGAAGAGGATGAAGGGGTCTAGGGGAGGAGTACAGATGGGTCTGAAGGAGGGGGGCAGAGAGGCCTGGAGAAGGAGGACACAGGAGTTTGGAGAAGGAGAACAGAGGGGTCTGGAGGAGGAAAACAGAGTGGTCTGGAGGAGGATAGAGGGATCTGGATGAGGACACATTATTAATAGTTGAATCATGTTGTGCCCCCAATTATCAGTACATTGCTATATATTTAGAGGATATAGTATATGTTGAAATATATTTAGGGGTTGCAGCGTAAACAACCCCTTTAAGGCCATACTTTTAAATGACTGCCATGTAAAATTATAGGGTCTGAAGCCATGTGTCGATATTTCTGGTTTGGACATGTGACATTTTCATTATTCCCCTTACATAGTCTCTGTAATATATTTAAAACAAATTTAGGAAATGCAAAAGAATCACTCACACCCTTGTATTAAAGTATCTCTATGATGCAACTAGTATTGATGTCATCAATGAAACTGCCAGGAGGTGACATTGTGTCAGACTTTATTGTACCATAAGTTTCCTGTTTTCCATCCATCAAATGTTGAAATCTTTTATCAGAGTCAGTGTCCAAGTTTTAGAGATAATTTATTTTTAGGTGTCATATTTTGTAATAATGTAAAATAATTCCACAATATTTTATAAGGTAAATTCTATTTTCTGAAACAAAACTTGAAATCCCCTTTGTATGTATACACAGCTTACAGTCAGAGCTACCATACTGGGGCAACAGAATACGGCCAACAACCGCTTCTGAAACTGCACTGATGAACCAGCTGTGTGTCTACTTTTAAACAAAAATTAAAGTATGCTAAAGGAGAGGGCAAAGACGACTGAAGGAGCATGGAGAAGCATGGAGAAGGGGGCAGAGCACATTTAAAGCACCTTTGCATATTAGAACCAAGGACACAATAAAGAATGGCACATATTTGAAAGCTATTACTTGTGGATAAGCTGAGAAGCCGTGACAGTAAACATTAATTTCCCACAAATGAACCTACTGTTTTGGTTATGATGAATATGTTATCCTAGTCCGTTTAGTGCTCTACAACTTGGAATCTTCTCCTTTTTTTAGACCAAGTTTTATCGGGTCCTTTTTTGCACTAAAAACATGATTAACATAAACATAAATAAGTCGTAGAGAGTGGATAAAATAAGCCATGCCCCTTTCTTGACCACACCCCTGTCCTGGAGGCCATGCCCCCTTAGTCGTACAAGTCAGAAAAGTACCAAAAAAAGGTAAAAAGGTCTAAAAGTATTGATAAATGCAAGGCATTTTAGACAGTTTTTGGTGCAAACCACCAGAATTGTGTATAATTATATTTCTTTTCATTGAACTAGATCAGTGGTTTTCAATCTTTTTTGTGCCGCGGCACACTTTTTATACTTAGGAAATCCTGGGGCACACCACCAAGCAAAATAGCACAAAATGACACTAAAACAGTCATATTATACATATAGATTCTAAAAAAAAAAGGATAACCCCCTCATATATTCAATCCCATGTAACCTCATAAATACAGTCCTACGTATATGAGCACATAATTATCAGCATCATACACTGTGGTGATATGCACTGTACAGCGTCACAGTATATGGTGCTGATTATTATGTGGCTCATATACTGCAATATAAAGGGGTACAATGAGAAGTACTATGGCCATGAGGCCAGAGTACAAGTGCCAGCTCATATACTCAGCATATGAGATGGTACTTGTAGTACTCCAGCCTCATGACTATAGTATTTCTCATTTTACATTTCTCATTGTTAAATGCAGTATACTGCTGGAGTACTAAAAGTACCAGCTCACATGCTGAGTATTCTGCCAACAGTTCATAAACTCAGGCAAAAGCTCATATAGTCAGCATTATTGGCGGGCATTACCTTGGTTGTGGGGAAATGTGAGAGTCTCTCCGCTCTCAGGATGATGCGCCGGCCTCGGTGATGTCATTTTGTTGCACGAGGTTCAAAGCTTGCGCATGTGTTATTGTACACGTCTCCTACATTGTAAGAAGCCATGACTGCGCATTGCCGGGAAACAAAACACAGGGGGCACCATAGTTTGGGGAACTTTCCCCGCGGCACACCTGACCATGTGTCGCGGCACACTAGTGTGCCGCGGAACACTGGTTGAAAATCACTGAACTAGATGTCCACTTTGTAAATCTTTATGAAATCCTTTTTCACACATCTTCATTCAAAAATCTTTATCATAATGTGCAGTGTTTCTTGTGCATTTATTTTAATAAAAATACCCTGTTTCCTCTACAATTTGACCTAGTACAATTGTGTTCAAGCTTAGAAATATGAGGTTTCCCCTGAAAATAAGACCTAGCAGCAGTCCTTCCCCCCACATCATACATTGGTATTAGTAAATCATTTAGATACTGCAAGAGGTTGTGACATGGGTAAAGGATTCATGGGATAAAATCACTGACTGTTGCACTACAAATGCTACAAGCAGCTACTGGGACAAGAAGGGCTCATTGAAGGAATGTGCTTAACGTGAGAGATTGCGGCCAATGATTCCAGTAGAAATGGAGTCACAATAAATACGGCATGAAATAAGTTTGGAGAGTCATAAGGATGTTGGAGAAGTTGATTTTTTGTTCAACAATAAATGTGAATTCTTGTTCATGAAAAAACAAGACATCCCCTGAAAATTAATATAAGATATTGGGGCACATTTACTTGCCCGTCCATCCGCGTTTCCCGAGGTGCGTTCCCCAATGAGAATGCACAGCTGCCATGATTCACTGAGATCGTGCTTGGTTTGTGACACAATTTTGAAGTAAAATCCTGCGGTTTGTCCGCCCCCCGATTTGTGTCACATGAAAGCCGGCGCAATTGCGACAAAATCCTCTTCTAAATCCTTGTCCCGGCGGTGCGATCCCCGAAAAGTCTGAAAACACGTCGGAAATGCGGCTGCAGGACCCTTACTAAATAAGACCCATTGTCATATTTTCGGGGAAACATGTTAGTAAAAGAATAAAATATGCACAGAACCAGATGTAACCTCATAGATTACATGGATCTCAGACTGTCCTAGTATTTCTTTTGTAACATAAAATAAAATAAGACAAAAGGCTAAAAATATGTTTTTTCCTCCAAATGATTTTTGTTTGCTTCAAAATGGTTTATTGTAATAAAACAGACTTCATCCACCAGCAAAAGGGCTCCATAGGTTTCCTTACATAACATTAAATTGAGGCACCCACTACTTGAGCATTTTCACAGCACATTTGAAAATTAGATAATGCAAAGTGTGATTTTATAGGAGATATATAATTAGGGCAACACGGTGACTTAGTGGTCAGCATTACAGCCTTGCAGCGCTGGGGACCTGGGTTCAAGTCCCAGGGTCAACATCTGCAAAGAGTTTGTATGTTCTGTCCATGTTTGCATGGGTTTCCTCCGTTTCCTCCCACACTCCAAAAATATACTTTTGCTTGCAATCAGTAAGAATATCCCTGTGCTAATGCAATTCTTCATAGTGCCCTCATAAGGGCAATTATTTCAGATTTCCATCTAACTTAGTTCTGTACCAGATCATTTGCTGCTGTTTCATAAGTCCCTGCCTAGCTGAATGACCCTATGACAAGTAGCATGCTGTCCCTAGCTGTCTGCTGTGTGTAATGGTGCCTGAACGTGTGACCCTGCTGTTTTACTGTGGAGTCACATGTCCAGCGCAGCCAATCACAGGCATGCTGAAATAGGAGATGCCCATGGTTATTAATGTGCTGGAAGCTGCTTGATTGGCTGCTTCAGCGCCTTTCTCGTATCCTGAATAAGGAGGTGTGTTTGTGGGGCTGTGGGTACTGAACCAGTGAATTAAGCTACAGATCCGAAGTTATCACTACTACTTTTCATTTAAAAAAATCACAAAAACACTAAAAAACCTGAGGTCACATTCACACATAGCAAGACCATGGTAAAAAACAAAAAACACTTTGTGGTCACACCTCCCCGTTGTGTTTGAATCAAAACATGAGTGGAAAATTTCTGGAGGTGTTTTTCCATCTAATTTTAATTTTCCTTTCAGGTGTCAACATTTATATTTAGCATTTGGTAACATCGCATTCACGTATGTACTGGTTTCAAACGGCCCAAGAGTAAAAATAAGAACAAGACAGTAATTTGTCAGTTTTTTCACTGTGAGTAAATGTAACTACACAGTAATGTCTGTGAAGGCAGGAGAGGTGAGTGTGGTGAAACTCATGGAGATCAAGTGTTGCTATTTGTGGTTTTCCCCAGAACTTCAGGTAAATCATCTTAAAAGATGAATCATTGATCTCTGCTACATATGCTACATACACAGTTGGAGCAGTGATGCCACCTTGTGGAGACATCTGGCAAGTGCTAGAACAGGACTTGAGCAGTCACAGCCAATCATTAGATGAATGAGTCTTACTTCCTGGCCTGCCACCTGTTATAACATTTGTACCTGTCCCCTGACTCACACCTGTCACGTGTCACATTATATTGTTACAGTTATATTATTAGATACGTCATTAGGAATTTTTTTCCACAGGAAATAGATTTTTCCAGGGATTTTTTGGGCAGGTATTTGAGTTGATGTCAATGTGGTCTAGTAAGGCCTCATACACACGAATGTTGTTTTTGAACATGTTATTTCAACAGCCAGCAAACCTGCCCATTTATTTCTATGGGTTCATACACCGCAATGAGACAATAGAAACTCAGAGCAGGTCCTGTTCCTGGCACAGTCTTTTCTCCTATCACTGGTGTGTGAATGGACCATACACGCCAATGACACATGCGCTGCAAACATGGGACCTCGGGCTGGGGTCGGACTGGCTTGTAATTACCAAGGAAGTTTCCTGTTATTCTGGTCCCTGATCAGCTAGTGTTCACATGTTGCAGTTATAACTGCATCATAATCAGTTTTTGTGCAGTTTTAGATGCAGTTTCTTCATTTAACAGGTGTATATACATTGGGGTAGATTTAGGGAAGTGTCAGTGAATAGAGCAGAGCTAGACTACACAGTTGTATTCTGCGCTAGATAAATCTGGATGATTAATATGGAGTTTCTTAATACTGTGGAGTCTGCTTAAGACCAGCTATTAGTCCAGTTTATGTCAGATTTTTTGGTGCTGAATTGTCTGGCTAGGCTTTTTCAACGAAAAGTTGGAAACTGTAAAACTGCCTAAAACGGTTATAAACTGCCTAAAACTGCCTAAAACGTTGTAAACGACTCCAGAATTGTGGCTTAGAACAACTGATAAATGTCCTCCAATGTGTGGTGGAAGCAATTCAGTCAGTGCATTGTTGAATTGTACAGACACATTGGGGGTCATTTATTAAGGGCCCGATTCGCGTTTTCCCGACGTGTTACCCGAATATCTCCGAATTGCGCCGATTTTCCCTGAATTGCCCCGGGATTTTGCCGCATGCGATCGGTTTGTGGCGCATCGGCGCTGGCATGCACGCAACGGAAATCGGGGGCGTGGCCAAACGGTAACCCGACGAATTCGGAAATTCGGCGCAGCAGCGCCACCTGGTGGACATCGGGCGCAGGACCTTAATGAATCGCCGGAAGACCCGAACGCTCGTCAGAGAAGCCGCCACTGGAACGCGAATAGACCGGGTAAGTAAATGTGCCCCATTATGGTGGTAGTATCTTGTCACAATGTGGTGATAGATGAAGATATGGTTGGAATATTTAATTATAATATAGTGCTGGTATTCACACTGTGTACGGTACTGTAACGTGAATGTGCACTTGGTAACAATGACTTATCACTGAGAGACATTAATATTTATCTGTTGTGCCATTGAAAACAATTTAACACACAGCCGCTGCTGCAGAACATCATAGTCTAATTCTTAGCTGCTGCAGTGCCTCATTCTATATGCAAAGACCATTTTTCATCATTGCATTTATGCATTTGCCCACCTACCATGAATGTGACTATAGTTAGTTTTTGACCCCACACACTTGTGTTAGCTATACCTTCTGACAACATGAATTACCGTATATACTCGTGTATAAAAAAAAAAAAATGTGCTGAAAAACATCCCCTCGGCTTATACACGAGTCAATACGAAAGTAAAAATTACTTTAAAAAAATAAACTTATATACTCACCCTCCGGTGGCCCCGGTGCGTAGCGCTGCTCCCCCGATGTCTGCGTGGCTCGTTTTGAGGCACCCGCGCCGGTCTTCTGTCTTCTGCAGGGCGCCGCCATTGTTTTTCTCCCGGACGGCGCCTAGCATGACGTCAGCAGCGGCGCGTCATACTATGAAAGAAGACGGGCGCGGATGCCTGAAGACGAGCCGCGCGGACATCGGGGGAGCAGCGCTACGCATCAGGGCCACCGGAGGGTGAGTATATAAGTTTTTTTTTTTTTAATGCTGGGCTCGCTGTATACTACTGGGGACGGCTGGGGTGACTCTATACTACTGGGGACAGGCTGCATACTACTGGGGGCAGTGCTGTATACTACTGGGGGCAAGCTGTATACTACTGGGGGCAGGCTGTATACTACTGGGGGCAGGCTGTATACTACTGGGGGCAGGCTGGGCTGGCTGTATACTACTGGGGGCAAGCTGGCTATATACTGGGGGGGGGGGGGCCGGACAGCGGCTGCTAAGATCTTGCGCTGTCTAGGAGTTGTGTTCGAAACTGCTGGGACATGTGGTACCTCTGCATGGTGCCTGGTTGTTCTGCACCCTGAGGGGTTAATTCCCAGAAGCTTCCAGCTCCTATCAGGTTCTGGAGGTGGAGTTCTGGCTGCATAAATTGCAGCTTTACTAGTCACCTGTGCCAGTGTTTGAAATCCCTTCATCACTCGCTCGCTGCATTAGGTTGACTTGCTCTGTATCTATATCTGTGTTGTTGTGACCTCGGCTAGTTTTTGACATTGACTCTTTGCCTACTGATTTTGCTATTGACATACCCTCTCGTTGTGACTCCGGCTAGTTTACCATTCTTTTGTGTTTTATGTTTGTCAGTCTGTTTGTGTTTCCCTTCCCACACTTATCCAGTGTATTTCGAGTCTTCAAGTAGTCGCCCCTCGGTTTAGCGTGGGGGGGCTATAGGAAGGGACAGAGGTTGGGACAAGCTCAGGGCACACTATCCCCTGTCTTCTGTGTTACCCAACCCTAACAGAAACACTGGCCACACATAGGTCTGCATCCTGTATATGACCTGCTACATTTACTCCTTCCATGGAGCCTTTGTCAGCTGTGGTCGCTCAGGTCCAGACCTTAACTAAGCATGTCCAGAGAATGTCTGCCCGTCTTCAAATGCAGGTTTCGGGGCAGACAACACCGCAGGCTCCACCACCACCTGCACCAGAACCTAAGGTTCCTCTCCCTGACTTGTTTTTTGGTGACCGTAAGAAATTTTTTTCATTTAGGGAGGGATGTAAACTTTATTTTTCTTTACGCCCTCACTCATCGGGCACCGAGACACAAAGGGTGGGCGTGGTCATTTCTCTTTTGCGCGGTGATCTGCAAAATTGGGCCTTTTCTCTCCCACCTGACTCTCCATCCCGCTCTTCTCTTGACGCTTTGTTTTCTGCATTAGGCCAGATTTATGACGAACCTGACCGCCGAGCACTGGCAGTTTCCCACCTTAGATCTCTGTGTCAGGGAAAACTGACGGCGGAAGATTATTGTGCCCAATTAAGACAGTATGTGACTGACTCGCAATGGAACGACTGTGCCCTAAAAGACCAATTTATGTCCGGACTGTCAGACCGAGTACAGGACTTAGTCTTAGCTTATGCCGAGCCACAGACATTAGATGAAGCTATGACTCTGGTCGTCCGAGGTGATCGTCGCCTAAGATCCAGGCGATCACCTCGGGTGTCCCCTGACTGTCAGCAAGCGGCCAGTCTGTCTCCAGGCCGTCAAGGATTGGAATCCATGGAGCTGGATAGCATCTCTTCTGCACAGCGGAAAGTGAAACTGTTACAAGGAATTCAATTTTTAAAACTGGTGATATTTCCATTAGAGCCATGCCTTATTCACTGTTGTTAAAAATTGCCTCGGTATTTTGACTCCTACTCTCGTGGGACCGACTCTCCTGTTAGTTGACAGGACCCGTTTGCGGCCGGCCAGCAGCACCGTGGTCCAAGTGACTACAAGCATGTGAATAACTGTTTCCATGTCCCGGTTGGATTTATATAGGGGGTCTCATTCCATCTAAAAACAGCATGAGTAGTGGAGTGTCGATACAGTTGGATGTTGCACAGGGAAGTAAGTGAATAGCCAATGGGGTCATCTAAAAAAAAAACTAAACAAAAAAAAGAAAAAAATCACTGCCTTTTTTCCATTTTGGCCTACTAAATCAATTCTTAAGTCTCTCTCCCACGTAATGATTAAGTGCTTATCCGCAGATATCCCAATTTAATACGAGGTTTAGCAGAAAAAAAAACTCATTACAACTTAACCTTGCTCAAATATAACGGCTCAGATGTTTATTCGGGCAGTTCTGATTTCTTCATTTAGTTTCTACCTCGCTCTCTTGTATGGAAAGACAAAAGAAGACTTTTTTGTACATACCAGTGTGCAAGGGATAATACTTATTTGGAATAGAATCAATTTTTTTTTTAAATAAAAGACTAGTTGTAATACAAAATAAAGCACGTCCGCCCAAAAATTCACAACATTCAAGTATTTTTTAAAAATTACGACTAAGTCCCTCGGCAAGGTAGCATTTGGTATAGGAATCGTGATTCTAACACCCAGCCCCCCAGTATATATGTTTAGTATTAGGGTATTCAAGTTTTTTTATTATGCATGCAATTTTAATCTGTACACACGTACATATATTGCATCAGTTTAATGGCATTTACAACATGTGAGTATACAAGTATAACTTTAGAAGGAGTTTGTATAAATACTGCACTTTCCGAAACATACACACACATCGAAATATTTTGTATCCAATATTGGTGAAGGATCAGTGCCAGAATAACCTGATCTGTTCCATTTCATATTATTTCCTTTAGTTCAAGACCATTCTTGAGCACCACTAGCACAAGATAATGATGAAAATAAATATAATAGGCAATTTATATCCCAGAGCTACAGGTCAAATTAAATTTAACCCTAAATGCAATGATTTCTATGCTGCGATCCATGTACTTTTCTTTTCCACATATTTGTCTCGGATAAAGGTTTCTATCTACTGATCTATAGATGTTAATAAGTGCAGGGATCGTGGTAACCATCAGATTGTATCGAAACCAACTTATTCCGTCGGCAAATTTCTTTTTGTGTTTTCTAGAATGTTTTTTGGGTTATTTTAAAAATTAAAAAAATCAAAAAATACATCCCCTCAGCCTAAGGACCGTTTCAAATCAATTTGCCAAAAATTTTAGGTCCGTTTAAAAACGCATGCGTTTTTGAATGATTCCCATGAGTTTGGCTTCTTTGAACCGTTTATTTCTTCATCTCTAGAAGTGTAGGCAAAACCACCGTGAAACAGATTAAACTCAACAAACGCATGCATTTTTTAAACGGACTGAAAACACATGCTTCAAAACAGTCCAAAAATGGCTACGTGTTGCATCAACCTTTAGCTACAAAATCACACGTATGTTGGGGGACATATATACCCTTCGCAAGCTTGCAGGGCAGCCATATATATGTCCCCCTTAGTCCGCAACGGGCGCAAGGAATGTCAAAACGTTCAGCACATGTACGGCACCCGTTCGCGCTGTCCCGGTTACGTGCGCCATGCCTTTGCTGACAGTCCTCGCCAAATAACACTTGTTCTATTCCTACAACTAAGCCATCACGCCATTAATCATTATGGAATTGAATGACACTCTTTGTTGGGAGTTGACGTGACAACTGGTGGTCCACATGTATGACCTTGCTTTTAGGGAGAAGACTTACACCAACATCATCCAGCAATGTCACAAGTGCCCGCAGTGGTCCATATGATTACATTTCTGAATAAAGAATTATGGTTCTAATATATAACGCATCAATGTCCCCTTTTTTTTATAATGAACCAATCCTAGTTATATAAATCTTCAAAATAATTCGGCCAAAAAAAAAGATATGGTTCAGTCTGTCTGCGGCGGATAAAACTTCTGGCAAGAATGCTTCTACATACTTTTTTGCTTTTCCATTCCCATCTCTTCCATGCAATGAAAAGTAAGCAAAAAAAAAAAAAGTTGATATATCAACTTAATTTCTGGATAATACAAAAACACAAACAACATTTACCGAATCTGTTCCTGTCACTGGTCCAGCTTCACAGATTTTACCCGAGAGAGTGACTCCAAGGTTTCCTGTTTACACCGCACAGCGTATGCACACAAATACCCCCCCCAATATTCCCAAGACGCCCATCCTTGGTCTGCGTCCTGCCAAGACACACAAAGACTATAAAGAGATATACTAAGGATCAGAAAAACCCCAACACAAGAGACCTGTTTGGAAGGGCCCCACCATTGCTTCCCATTTTACCAGAATTGACGAGATGAGACATGGAGATTCATTAACCCCGGAATTTTAATTTCCCCGACTGCAAAGCCTTGTGCGCCACATTGATTGAGGGTGTTAGAACCATTTTTCGGGGCATTTTTATACTTATAACACTTGTCTGAAAAAGGAGCAAGCAACTACCCCCCCCGGACAGCCCTTGTTAGGCATTGCCAGCTGCCTCCTTGATCTCGTGTAGCTGACTGATAGGGGGTTACCGAGTAGATCGCTCGGCAATCATCATCACTACATGTATGAAGGGGATAGCCCTGGTCATGCGCGACCGGGCTGTTTCCGCTCATCTCGGGGAGCATGAGTACTAACAATTGGACCCCCCCCGTGCCTTCTCGTTATCTGTGGGGGGTTCCGAGACGCCGGTTCATCGATCAGAACGTTGGGCCTATCCGTGGTAAAAAACCTTCACGCTTTTGGTTTGTTTCATGCAGGTGGTTCGCCCAGGAGCAGAGGAAAGGGTGGTTCGTCGGGGGGGGGGGATTTATAATTAAAAAAAAAAATCTTCAATGCTCAAGCACCCATTTCTGTCCCATATTAGGAACATTACATCTCAGTTATTGCAAGTGCATTATTTTCCTGTTTACATTGTGTCACACACAGTAACTTGATGCAGCTACGAAATAGAGGAAGGAAAGAACAGAAAGTATCACCTCAGCAGGAAGTGATAGACTGCAGATCACATTTCTAATGAGCCTGTCCCCATAACTGGGGGTCCGATAGAGGTCAAACCCCATGTCCTGCCATCCACTCATCTCCCCTTATTCTGACTAGAGTCCATACAATAGGTCACAAATATGCATTGTCCTTGCAAAGGAAAGGTAGGTATGTCACATCTCAGTATTCACTATCACATGACTTCCCAACACTTGAATAAGATCAATAACACCACAACAGGCTGCGAAGTTTAAAAGCCATAAATCAATTTAATAACAGAATAGGAGAAGGGACGGGATCAATGTACCGTAGTTACACTTCACTTTCTGCCTTCACAATGGCTCCTGTCCCACCACCTGCACCCCATCAGGTTGAACTTTCTGCAACCACCCACTTCCACGCTTAGTCACTGGTGAATTTAGATTGTAGATGTGTGGACAGAATGATTAGTGTGGGACTTTTCAAAAAAAGTTACGAATTTATCCTCGGTGACTCAGTGGTCACAAACTCACTTCCGACTTAACACCTCATCCCCAACGTTGAAACACTTTTCACTATAATAAAAATCTGCTGATTCTAATATGGCCAAAAGACCAAAGGCACTATAAAAACTGGAGTATGATACCTGCCTAGTGAAGATGTGCCACACTGATTTTTCAGTGCCTATTCTCCAGTAAACTGTTTCAAGAAAATACATACATACATAATGTTTAAGATCAAATGACAATTATAAGATCATAACTACCCAGTTATGGAAGAGTTAACATCTTCCATATTTCTGTCACAGAGTAACAAGATTTTTCAGTTTTTCCTTGCACAATTTGTTTTCTAAAGTAACGTATTCCGAAATTGCAACCACACCAACTAGAAAGTCAGATATAAGCCCGAAATAAATGGCAGAAACAAGCACTCAATTGTATAACTGGAAAATATGATAAAGGGAAACGAGTAATATTAAAACAAAAAAATGTAGGTTGTTCTATAAAGCAGGAAGAGCTGAGCAGATACTACACATATTGTACTGCAGGTAAGATGTTAGAGAGCCCAGAAAGAGCACATATGGGCCACATTTATCCACTCATTTTTTTTTCTGTTGTTTTTTTTGCGCCTTTTGTTTCGTTAGGCGGCACCGTTTTTTTGCGCCATTTTTCGATTAAACGTCAAAATTAGCCGCGCAGCTAAAATCCCCACCTTTCCCTCATCTATCGTTCAATTCCAATTTTTTGGCTGCGCCTAATGATATCATCAACGTTCGACTTTTGCATTTTAGGCGCAAAGAACGGGCGGCAAAAACACTCCAGCTCGAAGGTGGCGTTTCTGTGAATTAACGCAGTGAGCCCCTTTGCAGAAGAAGCGCATTTCTATGCAGCAAAGCTTAGGCCAGACACTGTAACCATATCATACAGAGACATTTATCTAAACGGCCAGAACAGGAGCTGCACAGACTCTATTACAGTCATACACCTTCTATTTACTAAATATTCTGGCAAAACTCTGAGCCCACAGAAAGAGCAAGAGAAGTTTTTCATTCACAAGTTTGCAGAAGTTTTTGCAGATACTCACAAAACAAGTGTCCCCCATGTAATTCTGCACAGTGTCGTGAGCGGGTGGGGATACTGTACAAGAATTACATGGTTGAATCGGAGAGACCAGCACTTGGGGATCCCCTCCAGATAAGCCCCTGCTGATGAGGTCACTGGGGTGCGTGTGTCACAACACCTGGGTGTGGTGCGCTGTGAGTGTTATCTTCATTCTGGGCTGTGGGAGAAGCAGATGGGAGCTTGTAGCAGGATCCATGTAAGTTGCCCGAAACAAAACATTGCGCCTAAACTGCGCCTAAACTACTGTGTTAGGCTACTTACACGAACTTTGGGGGGACGTATATACGGCCGTATATACTTCCCCCATACCTCGGCTGTGTCGCACAGTGCCCCTATTCGGGAGCGGTAACGGTGTCAGCACACTTGTCGGGGGCACCGCTTACCGCTTTCCTTCCCGCTTTACACCATACAGTACCGATTTCTCTATCTTTTTCCGTAATATACGGGCCGTGCGCCATAGGGTTGCTAGGGAGAAGGGGCGGGGTTGACTGCGCTCACCTCCTCCTCCTCTCCCCGTCACTGGCTGTCTGCCGTTGCCGCCCCGCGCTACGGTTACGGCGGGCAACGGCAGTGTGAATATAGCCTTAAATTAAGTGATTAATAAGAGGCAGGGAATTACCTTTCACAGAATGGGTTTGTAGCTTGTGATAATTCTGGAGAACAGTGCGCCAGAATTTAGGGCGCAACTACTACCTTAGGCTGGCACAAAAGTGGATAAATGTGGCCCATAGTGCCCTATCTCTTGCAGGCCGCATGTAATAGACAGGAGGAGCTTTGCAGATCATCATTGTGGCCTATCCCACTGCCCCTTTGATTCTGTCTGACCTATTTAACAAGCGCATAGCACCATAAATAAATTTTGCTTCCCCAACTCGGCCACAAAGGGGACATGTTTAAGTTCTCAAAATACCAGTGCTACTAGGCATCTGTTTTTTTCTGACACTCCAGAGTCGCAGTGCCCAGAACCCAAAAATGAAAAGAAAAAAAAAAAAAAAAAAAAAAAGGAGGTTTGGGCGTCCAAGGGGAACTACCTGCTAATGCCAGCTGCCTAACCGCTGGCCACTGTCCTCCGGAGAAGTAAGGGTTTGAGCAACCACAATATCAGCAGTATCGGCACAAATTAAGCTCATCTACAACATTATTTCAAGGTAGATAACAGCAAAAATAAGGACTCATAGGGAAAGCACCCAAACCTTAGACGTTGAATGTTTACTAACAATCTGAAATGCAGAGTTTGAAGGTTTCAGTCAGGTATGGTTAATAAATATGGCGTGTGCAGCACTGGGGTATGCCAAGATACTGCAGAGTCAGAGCCGACTTACTCCCTGATAAAGACAAACAGTACTGAGCCTAAGCAAGCCAAATATTAAGGTTCTTTGAAGACATTGCACCATCTAGGATTTACCTTTCCTATCCACAGGGGCGGTGATCACCGGATATATTATTTCCAGCAAATGGCTCCCATTTAATCTACTAACTCTGGTAAACCAGCTCTGCCTCATTGTCTCCAGAATGCTGACTACTTACTAGTACTATTTATTAGGAAATTTTATAGTACCTATGGTGTTTAGAAATAAATGATGATACAGAAAACCTTTACATTGAGAAAATAGAGTGTGTAGATACATACTACGAGAATGAAGAAATAATGTGCTTGGGAAGCCATCTACAGCTACAGGTCCAGAAGTCCTAGAAAACCTGAATGTCTTTCGGAGGGCAACATGACTTCCAGCAACAGAAATAAACTGATTACATCATCATAACGGTACAGAGGAGAATCGAACATGTAATTCTCTAGCAGTGCAATACTGGGTCCATTGAGATCAGGTCATGAGATTGTCCAGTTCTCACCTGTAGGGCTCTCCTAATATACAACTGCAACCCCAGTTTGTTTCTAACAGATAGATACATTTCGAGTGGGAGCTTTTCATCTACTTAAAAGGCAACAGGTATGGCCAAACAACCCCCTTCTCAATGTTTGTTCTGGTCAAAAGGTAAACACACATGGAAACTAAGGAGGTAAAATGTGTTGCACAACACTCACACCCCCACAGGAGAACCATATGATTGGAATTTACCAGCAAGGTCGTAGCCCCTATAATACATCCCTTTTTGTAAATAGTTACACGAACTGAACTATATACCAATTTTTAATTCGGAGCTGCAAATTCCTGAGGCACTCCTAGACAACCAACTGTGTCTACTATGAGCTGTGGGGTGGTGGAGGGCACTGCAGAGTTAAAAGGACCGCCCCCAGTTGCACTTGCAGCTCTTTGTAATGACTAAATAAACTTCTCCCAACTCTCCGGGCTGAAACAGAGCATTACTACTAGTACTGCTGTATGCAGGAGCATGCATGAACCATCACAGAGAGAACAACCGATTTATAACACTCCATAAGCGTCACAAATGGAAAACATCCATGATGTCTACAGCAAATACAAATACACTGCAGATAATTCAGGTATGAAACCTAATCGCAAACATGTAACATGACACGAGCCGGGTCACCTAGTGGCCACCTGCCATTACAGGAGGGTCACATGACCCTCTGCATGAGTGCACACCTCAGGCACTGGCCAGTGGTCCCCTATCCCTCTGCCTCCTCACGTCTGAATCCCGGAAGTGTGTGGGGTGTAGCAGGGAGAGCCCCGCTCCTCACCGCCATATCCCCTGTCCGTGTACCTTTAGCTTGGCAGTCGGCGCAATACTTGTTTCTCTTCCCGCACAAAGCTCGGACACACGGCCTGGTACCGCTCCACGTCCCGTACAGACTTCCCGGTCATCTTCCCGGGAGACAGTAAAATGGCTTCCCCGTGCTGCGGCTTTCAGTTCCTGTTTCCGGGTCTCCTCCTCCCGTAGCTCGTCTCCACAGCGTAACGTCTCTTAGCCGCGCCCACTCCTTCCAATCCTCTGCTCAGGGTGAGATTAACACCAATCAGGAATATAGGGTCCTTGACGCCACACTGGGGAAAAATAGAATGGAGAATGACTCACTTAGGTAACCTAAATGCAGGGAAACTTGGATTGAAAAGACTGATGGTAGTGGCGGTGAGGCGACTGTAGTTGCGTCATGTTTGTGTCTTATGGAATATGACAGTTTTGCTGTACAACATATAACAGGGAAAAGGCACTTTCATTACATTACACAGCAAGGACCATTCCATCTATTCTATAGTGTGGTGTCCTGGTAGGAGAGGTCCTTCTCGAAGTTTATGGGTGAAAGAGTTAAAAAGGCCTCCGTTATACACATAGGGGCACATTACTACAACAAGTGCAAACTGCCGCTATGCTCTGTATTCTGCAAACAACACCCATGCCAATGTTGTAGGCAGGGGAGTGCGGTGCGAAATGGCCATCTACCTATAGGATCCCTCTAGAGCGGTGGTGGCGAACCTATTGCACGGGGCCAGAGGGGCCATCGGAGCCCTGTCTGTGGGCACCCATGCAATCCCACAAAGAGGACACATGGAACTTCAGGATTCCCAACAGCCCAGGACTTTCTGCGCTCATGCTATCTTAAACGCAGTGCTGCCTGTGACTACAGATGAAGGAGAGGGTGTGGATAGATCTGGATTATCATTGTAGCTTCTCTCCAGGCCTCAAAATTCTTCCTATTCGGGAACCTGAATGTGTCCACCCCTTCTTTCTACTGTATTGTGTGTCGGTTCGCTGGGAGAATGCCTGGGACTTCGGGTTCTTCTGCTGTGCCAGCAGCGTTCCTCCGACCTCCGTCAACGTATCCTCCTCAAACTCCACCTCGCGTCTTCCGGCTGCGGCTGCTAAGATCTCGCGCTGTCTTCTAGGAGGTTTGTGTTCGGAACTGCTTGGACTGGGTAGCCTCTGCATGGTGCCTGGTTGTTCGCACTCTGAGGGGTTAATTCCCAGAAGCTTCCAGCTCTATCAGGTTCTGGAGTTGAGTTCTTGCTGCTAAATTGCAGCGTCAACTAGACACCTGTGCCGTGTTTGAATAAACCCTCCACACTTGCGTGCTGCATTAGGGTGTGACTTCGCTCTGTATCTGTAATCGTGTTGTTGTGACCTCGTTCTAGTTTTGTTTGTACATTGCCTCTTTGCTTACTGATTGTGCTCTTGACGACCCTCCCGTCGTTTGTGCTCCGCTAGTTAACCATTCTTTTCTTTTGTGTTTTATGTTTGTCATTCTGTTTTGTGTATGAGTCTCGATTTCTGCTGCGACATTCGGATGGTAGGGTCAGAATTCGGCGTCAACAACATGAAAGCATGGATCCATCCTGTCTTGTATCAACGGTTCAGGCTGGTGGTGGTATCATGGTGTGGGGAATATTTTCTTGGCACTCTTTGGGCCCCTTGGTATTTGCCTATGTTTCAGCTAAGCTTTCTTAATAAATCTTGTAAATTTTACAAAATTACTTTAAGATCTGTTCTTATAATCATAGTTGTGGGTATGCCATGTATCTTTGTTTGAATGTCTCTATGTTTATGGGAGGCCTAAAGATCAGAGAGATGACTCTTAATTCTAATGCAGTTAAGTAGTTTCATAGTTATTAAGGTTGAAAAAAAACACGTGTCCAACCTAGCTTTCTATAGCATTGAGTCAAAACCTCTATATGAAAGTCCATTATTGTCCAATATTCGCTGACAATTAGTAATCCTAACAATAAGAATAATACAAGTAAAACTAGTTCATGAGTCAGTTTATTACCTTGTGTTTCCTCCTCCGATGAGTCTCTATGTGTGGTGTAGTAAATGCAAATTCCAGTTTTGTAAGCCTCCTACTTCCTGCTCTGCTTTCCTATCCTACAATAGGCTGCATGCTATGCATGTGTCTGCTTTTACTTTCACTTGGGTGAGGTTATACATGACTTATAACGTGTAACAGAGCAATGGCACAAGCACATTCATAAGAAAATATGCTCCAAAATTGTTATTTTATGGGGAATACAATAATTTACCACATTGGAGATTTAACCTTCTTAAAAGTGCTTGACTTATGTTAGAGATAGACAGTTAAAATATAATAATTCAGTCATGAATCTTAAAATCGAGAGCAAGGGCAGTGCAGGATCTTAATTCAATTAACCCCTTAACCCCGAGGACCTTTTTTGTTCTTGCGTTTTCATTTTTCACTTCCCACCTTCAAAATTCTATAACCTTTTTATTTTTCCATGTACAGAGCTGTGTGAGGGCTGGTTTTCTGTGTAACAAATTAAACTTGATAGTGACGCTATTTAATATTCCATGCCTGAACTTGGAAGTGGGAAAAAATTCCAAATACAGTGAAATTGGTGAAGAAACGCATTTGCGCCATATTTCTGTGGGCTTGGATTTTACGGCTTCCACTGTGAGCCCAAAATGAAATGACGACTTTATTCTTTGAGTCATGCGATCACAGGATACCAAATCGGTATAGGTTTTATAATGTTTTCAATACATTTGCAAGATTAAAAACTTCCTGTACAAATAAAAAATTTTATTTGCCATCTTCTGTGCTAAAACTTTTCATACTTCAGTGTACAGAGCTGGCGTGGTGTCAATTTTTGCAACTTTTGATGAAATTCTCAATGCTATCATTTTTAGGACTGTACAGCCTTTTGATACTTTTTATTGAATTTTTTATATTTCTCAAAAATGGCAAAAAAAGTGCCATTTTCGACTTTGGGCGCTATTTTCCGTACAGGGTTAAACTCAGTGAAAAACACGTTATTATATTTGATAGATCAGACATTTTGGACAAGGCGTTATTTTTACTTTCACTGTTTTTAAGACCCCCTAGGGCAGTGATGGCAAACCTTTTAGCGGCTGAGTGCCCAACAAGACACCCAAAACCCCCCTTATTTATTGTGAGGTGCCAATCAAAAATTAAAGCGTAACTGCTCCATGTTCTTCAACAATCACATTGGCTCCTGAGAACAGCCAATACATAGAAAGATGGAAATTTGCATGATTTTAGCTTCTTTCCAGTGTCCCTCTGTAGACTGTAGGGCCAGCAGAGGTCCTCCAAAGATAATTCGGCCCTGTCTACTCATTCTCCCTTTCCTACAGTCCCAAGTAGCAAGTAAGTATCAAATATGACTGAAAGCAGCATCTTTTAAGTTGCTTGGAACTGCAGGAAGATTCTTCAAGTCCTGTCTGGTGTGCTGGGTGATGGCCTGGGTGCCCACAGAAAGGGCTCTGAGTGAACCTCTGGCACCTGGTCCAAAGGTTCGCCACCCTGCCCTAGGGTATTTAACAGTATGGCAGTATATGGGTATTTTCCACCTCATTCATAAAATGTGCAAATTGCACATGTAATGATTGGGTTAAAATGAGACAGCCTCAGTCTTCGGAAGACCCGTGCGTGTCATGGTGACCAATCGCTGCTCCTCAATGACGTCACAGGAGCGAAAATGTCACCATGGTCAGGTCCAGGCAAGGGTCGGGCAGGCGGGCCAGAGATGCAACATCAAATCCAATCCAGGGTCAAGCTCAGGAGCAGGTGAGAAGCTTTATTCTCACCTAGGAATGCTTCTCCCAAGAACCCTAGGTGCGTGCGTTTTCCCAACGCTGAGGAGGGGGGACACAACTGAAGTGTTTCGGGCTGGCACAATAGAGACAGAGGTTCTCCTGAAGTCGCCTGGAACGTTCCTGCGGATACAACCGAGCTCTGTCAACTTGCATCGGTTCCTCTGAAACTGTCACAAGCAGGTGCCTGAAGCGGTCTTTGAAAGACTGGCGCTAGACAGGGCAGGCGACGGTCCTGACTTGCGGTAGTTCCAGACGTTGCTCCTCAGAGCGCTCGGTAAACCAAATGTCTATCCTGAGTGGAGAGATTAGATCATCGTTAGATGGAAGATCCTGTGCAGACAGGGCGTCTGTGATCTCACCCGACAGTCCCTTTTTAAAGAATAAGCAAGGTCGCCTTATTCCATCCAGCTTAAGCTAAGGTATGGAACTGGACTGTGTAGTCTCCCACAGATGAGTGCGGTCTCATCTGAAGATGCTCAAGCAGGTGTCCTCAAAGACAAGGGAACCAAGCAAAGAAGGAGTGATGTCAGCTGTACCGGGTCCTTTCTTGCCCCGAGGGGAGTAGCCCATGCCAGGGCTTTCCCAGAGAGAAGGCCACCTTAGCCGCTCTATGGCAAACTGTGAAGGCATCAGCTAGATATGCAGGGAGCACTGAGTACGAAGACCCTCACAACTTGGCCTCACCATCATGTTTGGAGGGCATGGATAGACGCAGCCGGGGCTCAGCAGTAGATGATCCAGCATAGAAACAGGAGTTACTGCAGTGACTGGACACAGGTGTGCTGGGTAGGCCACCAACTGCTGCAAGGTGGCTGTGAGTTGTGCAGTTGCTGTCCTTGCGTTGACAATCTGTTGCGACTGCTGTTCCACGAGGGTGGGAAGGTCAGCCATTCCAGTACGGAACCTTGGCCGGGATCCATGGCTGGATTGTACTGTCAGATTTGGGATGATGCCACTGGACCACCGCGGGAGGTGGTACAGCCGACACCTGGACGGGGATCTAAGTGTCACTGTGGTCTTTACCAGAGCTGCCACAAAGGGGTTGGACTGCTGTGACAGGGTACCAGCATGTAACTCCACAGGTGCGACCTAGCCCGCGGTGGCAGCCAAGTTGAAGTACCTTAGCAGAGAAGTCTCGTGGTAAGGTCCAGGCACAGGGTCGGGCAGTGGCAGAGATGCAACGTAAGTGCAATCTGGGGTCAACAAGTGGGCACGGTGTGACAGTACTTTCCTAGTCCTCTTTGATTTGGCTTTAGAGACAGGCCCATGCACATGACCGTCGGGACACATATATGAATTTGCAGCCGGATATAAGTCCCCCATAGACCACTATGGCATTCTGTGCCCGCACAAAGATAGAGCGCTTGCTCTAACTTGGCTGTTAGAATGGCCGTGCAGTGCGATCTCCTATGCAGAGGTGTAGGGTGAGCATTATACCCTCTTCCTGCAGGGCGCCGACGTATTGCTAGCCCTGGCCACAGCCGGTGAGCACGCAGCCAGTGTCTCACCATCGCCCCTGCTTCCTCAGCACTTTGCCGTTAGCACTTCATGCTGACTGTACCAGTGTGACAGGGCAGGGGGGAAATAGTGTAAAGTCTGCATAATTTTAAAAACCTTTTTTGTACAAATGAGGGCATAGGAGCTAAAAGAAGAGCGGTCCTGCCAGAGAAGGCACACACCTGTATGTAAGTGTGTTGGTTTATTATTCCTTATACAGGAGATTTTCTTAAATGTTTTTTTGAGTTTTTGTGATCTGGTTCCTCAAACTTGCTATCTGATTACACCTCGAAGTCACAATCTGATTTACACCTCAAAGTCCAGTAGCTGAAACCACATGGGGGAACTAATAGCATAAGTTAAGATTCCTGCTCCTGTCATCCTCTCCCCTCTTCTCTTAAGGGCATTCACAGTTAGGGTGAAACGCATTGTTGACATTGTAAGCAATTTTAACAGTTACATTTAATAGGCACATCTCTCTTCAACTGATCCTTGCGCTTTGAACGCATGCGTCAACACCATATGTGAATGCACTCCCCGCATGCTGACTGAAATGGTAAATTGTGTGCTGTGGAGGATACACTGCTGCCCCTGACTTCTTTAGTTTGTGTACGGTTGCCTGCTAGAGTGGTAGATATGTTCCTGGGACTCCTGGGCCACTTAGAGGGTATTCTTCTGGTGAAAACACTAAAAAGTGACACATACATCTTTCCATCTTCAGTTTCAACATTAAAAGAATCTTTCTAAAAAATGGACACTAGATGGCACTGGTGTATTGGAACATTTTGTGGTGCGCAGAGAGAGACTTGTTTGGCTATCAATTCCCTTACCTCTATACTGTTCCTTTCTAAGCTTTACATGCATAAGATTCTTCTTATCTCTTATTTATATAAATTATTGGCAGAGGCTACTAGGGCATGGAGTAGCCTGGCCCCTCCGCGTGGCCTCTGCAAAATCATCTCCATAAAGAAAAGATAAATTTTTCAGGAATGGTATAGAGGTCAGGGGTTTCCTTTAATTCCAGTACATATACAATGCCCTGTACTGTAGCACAAATGGTACCTTGAACCCAAACCACTGCTTGCCTGCACTGAATAATAGACTGCAATGTAGCAGAGAGGAAGTATGGAGAAGCTGTCCCAATGGGTTTATTATTGGCCATGTCCTTCCAGCACAATCTCAAGCTATGAGATTGGACATTACATAGGTGCATTCATTGATTGTGCCAAAAAGACAAAAAAAAGACAGCACTGCACAGTTATTGCAGGTTGCACCTAACAAGGAACCATTTTCATGGACTAATTTACCCATATTTACTCTAGGTACTCATTTATGTATACAGTACAGTGGATGTACACTCACCGGCCACTTTATTAGGTACACCTGTCCAACTGCTCGTTAACACTTAATTTCTAATCAGCCCATCACATGGCGGCAACGCAGTGCATTTAGGCATGTAGAATGGTCAAGACAATCTCCTGCAAAACCGAGATCGATATGAAGAGGGAAGAAAGGTGATTTGAGTGCCTTTGAACGTGGCATGGTTTTGGTTGCCAGAGGGCTGGTCTGAGTATTTCAGAATTGCTGATTCTACTGGATTTTCCACTCCAACCAACCATCTCTAGGGTTTACAGAGAAGGTCCGAAAAGAAAAAACAATCCAGTGAGCGGCGGTTCTGTGGGCGGAAATGCCTCTGTTGATGCCAGAGGTCAGAGGAGAGGGAGATGGTTCAGAGCTGATAGGAAAGGCAACAGAGGAACTCAATCGCCACCCGTTACAAACCAAGGTAGGCAAAGAGCATCTCTGAACGCCAACAGTATCCGTCGAACTTTGAGGCAGTGGGCTACAGCAGCAGAAGACCACACCGGGTGCCACTCCTTTCAGCTAAGAACAGGAAACTGAGGCTACAATTTGCACAAGCTCATCGAATTGGACACAGTAGAAGATTGGAAAAAGTGCGCTGGTCTGATGAGTCTCGATTTCTGCTGGACATTCGGATGGTTAGGGGCAGGCAATTGGGCGTCAACAACATGAAAGCATGGATACATACCTGCCTTGTATAAACGGTTCAGGCTGGGTGGTGGTGTCATGGTGTGGGGAATATTTTCTTGGCACTCTTTGGGCCCCTTGGTACCAATTGAGCATCGTTGCAAGCCACAGCCTACCTGAGTATTGTTGCTGACCATGTCCATCCCATTATGACCACAATGTACCTCAACATCTATGGCTTACAGCCGATATGTGCCATGTAATAAAGCTGGAATATCATCAGACTGGTTGTTCTTTGAACATGCCGACAATGAGGTCCTTACTCATGGCCCCACAGTCACCAGATCTCCAATCAACCTAGAGCATCTTTGGGGAGGTGGGGGAAGGGAGATTCGCAACATGGATGTGCAGCGGACAAATCTCGGCACGGTGTGATGCCATTCATTGAACTTGGAAGTGGGAAAAAATTCCAAATACAGTGAAATTGGTGAAAAAACGCATTTGCGCCATATTTCTGTGGGCTTGGATTTTACGGCTTCCACTGTGAGCCCAAAATGAAATGACTACTTTATTCTTTGAGTCAATGCGATCACAGGGATACCAAATCGGTATAGGTTTTATAATGTTTTCATACATTTGCAAGAATTAAAACTTCCTGTACAAAATAAAAAATTTTATTTTGCCATCTTCAGGTGCTAATAACTTTTTTATACTTCGGTGTACAGAGCTGTGGGTGGTGTCAATTTTTGCAACTTTTGATGAAATTCTCAATGCTATCATTTTTCGGACTGTACAGACTTTTGATAACTTTTTATTGAATTTTTTATATTTTTCAAAATGGCAAAAAAGTGCCATTTTCGACTTTGAGTGCTATTTTCCGTTACCGGGTTAAACTCAGTGAAAAACAGTAATTATATTTGATAGATCAGACATTTTGGACAAGGCGTTATTTTTACTTTCACTGTTTTTAAGACCCCCTAGGGCAGTGATGGCAAACCTTTTAGCGGCTGAGTGCCCAACAAGACACCCAAAACCCCCCTTATTTATTGTGAGGTGCCAATCAAAAATTAAAGCGTAACTGCTCCATGTTCTTCAACAATCACATTGGCTCCTGAGAACAGCCAATACATAGAAAGATGGAAATTTGCATGATTTTAGCTTCTTTCCAGTGTCCCTCTGTAGACTGTAGGGCCAGCAGAGGTCCTCCAAAGATAATTCGGCCCTGTCTACTCATTCTCCCTTTCCTACAGTCCCAAGTAGCAAGTAAGTATCAAATATGACTGAAAGCAGCATCTTTTAAGTTGCTTGGAACTGCAGGAAGATTCTTCAAGTCCTGTCTGGTGTGCTGGGTGATGGCCTGGGTGCCCACAGAAAGGGCTCTGAGTGAACCTCTGGCACCTGGTCCAAAGGTTCGCCACCCTGCCCTAGGGTATTTAACAGTATGGCAGTATATGGGTATTTTCCACCTCATTCATAAAATGTGCAAATTGCACATGTAATGATTGGGTTAAAATGAGACAGCCTCAGTCTTCGGAAGACCCGTGCGTGTCATGGTGACCAATCGCTGCTCCTCAATGACGTCACAGGAGCGAAAATGTCACCATGGTCAGGTCCAGGCAAGGGTCGGGCAGGCGGGCCAGAGATGCAACATCAAATCCAATCCAGGGTCAAGCTCAGGAGCAGGTGAGAAGCTTTATTCTCACCTAGGAATGCTTCTCCCAAGAACCCTAGGTGCGTGCGTTTTCCCAACGCTGAGGAGGGGGGACACAACTGAAGTGTTTCGGGCTGGCACAATAGAGACAGAGGTTCTCCTGAAGTCGCCTGGAACGTTCCTGCGGATACAACCGAGCTCTGTCAACTTGCATCGGTTCCTCTGAAACTGTCACAAGCAGGTGCCTGAAGCGGTCTTTGAAAGACTGGCGCTAGACAGGGCAGGCGACGGTCCTGACTTGCGGTAGTTCCAGACGTTGCTCCTCAGAGCGCTCGGTAAACCAAATGTCTATCCTGAGTGGAGAGATTAGATCATCGTTAGATGTGAAGATCCTGTGCAGACAGGGCGTCTGTGATCTCACCCGACAGTCCCTTTTTAAAGAATAGCAAGGTCGCCTTATTCCATCCAGCTTAGAGCTAAGGTATGGAACTGGAACTGTGTAGTCTCCCACAGATGAGTGCGGTCTCACTGAAGATGCTCAAGCAGGTGTCCTCAAAGACAAGGGAACTCAAGCAAAGAAGGAGTGATGTCAGCTGTAACCGGGTCCTTTCTTGCCCCGAGGGGAGTACCCATGCCAGGGCTTTCCCAGAGAGAAGGCCACCTTAGCCCGCTCTATGCAAACTGTGAAGGCATCAGCTAGATATGCAGGGAGCACTGAGTACGAAGACCCTCACAACTTGGCCTCACCATCATGTTTGGAGGGCATGGATAGACGCAGCCGGGGCTCAGCAGTAGATGATCCAGCATAGAAACAGGAGTTACTGCAGATGACTGGACACAGGTGCTGGGTAGCCACCAACTGCTGCAAAGGTGGCTGTGAGTTTGTGCAAGTTGCTGTCCTTGCGTGACAATCTGTTGCGACTGCTGTTCCACGAGGGTGGGAAGGTCAGCCATTCCAAGTAGCGGAACCTTGGCCGGGATCCATGGCTGGATTGGACTGTCAGATTTGGGATGATGCCACTGGACCACCGCGGGAGGTGGTACTAGCGACACCTGGACGGGGAGTCTAAGTGTCACTGTTCTTTACCAGAGCTGCCACAAAGCGGTTGGACTGCTGTGACAGGGTACCAGCAGGTAACTCCACAGGTGCGACTAGCCCGCGGTGGCAGCCAGGTTGGAAGTACCTTAGCATGAGAAGTCTCGTGGTAGGTCCAGCACAGGGTCAGGGCAGTGGCAGAGATGCAACGTCAAGTGCAATCTGGGGTCAACAGAGTGGGGCACGGTGTGACAGTACTTTCCTAGTCCTCTTTGATTTGGCTTTAGAGACAGGCCCCATGCACATGACCGTCGGTACACTATATGAATTTGCAGCCGGATATAAGTCCCCCATCAGACCACTATGGCATTCTGTGCCCGCACAAAAGATAAGCGCTTGCTCTAACTTGGCTGTTAGAATGGCCGTGCAGTGCGATACTCCTATGCAGAGGTGTAGGGTGAGCATTATACCCTCTTCTCTGCAGGGCGCCGACGTATTGCTAGCCCTGGCCACAGCCGGTGAGCACGCAGCAGGTCTCACCATCGCCCCTGCTTCCTCAGCACTTTGCCGTTAGCACTTCTGCTGACTGTACCAGTGCTGACAGGCAGGGGGGAAATAGTGTAAAGTCTGCATAATTTTAAAAACCTTTTTTGTACAAATGAGGGCATAGGAGCTAAAAGAAGAGCGGTCCTGCCAAGAAGGCACACACCTGTATGTAAGTGTGCTTGGTTTATTATTCCTTATACAGGAGATTTTCTTTAAATGTTTTTTTGGAGTTTTTGTGATCTGTTCCTCAAACTTGCTATCTGATTACACCTCGAAGTCACAATCTGATTTACACCTCAAAGTCCAGTAGCTGAAACCACATGGGGAACTAATAGCAGTAAGTTAAGATTCCTGCTCCTGTCATCCTCCCCTCTTCTCTTAAGGGCATTCACAGTTAGGGTGAACGCATTGTTGACATTGTAATGCAATTTTAACAGTTTACATTTAATAGGCACATCTCTCTTCAACTGATCCTTGCGCTTTGAACGCATGCGTAACACCATATGTGAATGCACCCACCGCATGCTGACTGAAATGGTAAATTGTGTGCTGTGGAGGATACACTGCTGCCCCTTGACTTCTTTAGTTTGTGTACGGTTGCCTGCTAGAGTGGTAGATATGTTCCTGGGACTCCTGGGCCACTTAGAGGGTATTCTTCTGTGTGAAAACACTAAAAAGTGACACATACATCTTTCCATCTTCAGTTTCAACATTAAAAGAATCTTTCTAAAAAATGGACACTAGATGGCACTGGTGTATTGGAACATTTTGTGGTGCGCAGAGAGAGACTTGTTTGGCTATCAATTCCCTTACCTCTATACTGTTCCTTTCTAAGCTTTACATGCATAAGATTCTTCTTATCTCTTATTTATATAAATTATTGGCAGAGGCTACTAGGGCATGGAGTAGCCTGGCCCCTCCGCGTGGCCTCTGCAAAATCATCTCCATAAAGAAAAGATAAATTTTTCAGGAATGGTATAGAGGTCAGGGGTTTCCTTTAATTCCAGTACATATACAATGCCCCTGTACTGTAGCACAAATGGTACCTTGAACCCAAACCACTGCTTGCCTGCACTGAATAATAGACTGCAATGTAGCAGAGAGGAAGTATGGAGAAGCTGTCCCAATGGGTTTATTATTCGGCCATGTCCTTCCAGCACAATCTCAAGCTATGTGATTGGACATTACATAGGTGCATTCATTGATTGTGCCAAAAAGACAAAAAAAAGACAGCACTGCACAGTTATTGCAGGTTGCACCTAACAAGGAACCATTTTCATGGACTAATTTACCCATATTTACTCTAGGTACTCATTTATGTATACAGTACAGTGGATGTACACTCACCGGCCACTTTATTAGGTACACCTGTCCAACTGCTCGTTAACACTTAATTTCTAATCAGCCCATCACATGGCGGCAACGCAGTGCATTTAGGCATGTAGAATGGTCAAGACAATCTCCTGCAAAACCGAGATCGATATGAAGAGGGAAGAAAGGTGATTTGAGTGCCTTTGAACGTGGCATGGTTTTGGTTGCCAGAGGGCTGGTCTGAGTATTTCAGAATTGCTGATTCTACTGGATTTTCCACTCCAACCAACCATCTCTAGGGTTTACAGAGAAGGTCCGAAAAGAAAAAACAATCCAGTGAGCGGCGGTTCTGTGGGCGGAAATGCCTCTGTTGATGCCAGAGGTCAGAGGAGAGGGAGATGGTTCAGAGCTGATAGGAAAGGCAACAGTGGAACTCAATCGCCACCCGTTACAAACCAAGGTAGGCAAAGAGCATCTCTGAACGCCAACAGTATCCGTCGAACTTTGAGGCAGTGGGCTACAGCAGCAGAAGACCACACCGGGTGCCACTCCTTTCAGCTAAGAACAGGAAACTGAGGCTACAATTTGCACAAGCTCATCGAATTGGACACAGTAGAAGATTGGAAAAAGTGTGCTGGTCTGATGAGTCTCGATTTCTGCTGGACATTCGGATGGTTAGGGGCAGGAAATTGGGCGTCAACAACATGAAAGCATGGATACCATACCTGCCTTGTATAAACGGTTCAGGCTGGGTGGTGGTGTCATGGTGTGGGGAATATTTTCTTGGCACTCTTTGGGCCCCTTGGTACCAATTGAGCATCGTTGCAAGCCACAGCCTACCTGAGTATTGTTGCTGACCATGTCCATCCCATTATGACCACAATTGTTCCCAACATCCTGATGGCTACAGCCGGATACTGTGCCTGTACATAAAGCCTGGAATAATCTCAGACTGGTTGTTCTTTGAACATGCCAAATGGGGTCCTTACTCATGGCCTCCACATCACCAGATCTCCAATCCACCATAGAGCATCTTTGTGGGAGGTGGGGGAAGGGGAGATTCGCAAACATGGATGTGCAAGCGGACAAATCTGCGGCAACTGTGTGATGCCATTCATTCGACTTTGGGCGCTATTTTCCGTTACAGGGTTAAACTCAGTGAAAACCGTTATTATATTTTGATAGAGCAGACATTTTTGGACAAGGCGTTATTTTTACTTTCACTGTTTTTAAGACCCCCTAAGGCAATGATGGCAAACCTTTTAGCGGCTGAGTGGCCAACAAGACACCCAAAACCCCCCTTATTTATTGCGTGGTGCCAAACAAAAATTAAAGCGTAACTGCTCCATGTTCTTCAACAATCATATTGGCCTCCTGAGGACAGCAATACAGTAGAAAGATGGAAAATTTGCATGATTTTAGCTTCTTTCCAGTTGTCCCTCTGTAGACCTGTAGGGGCCAGCAGAGGTCCTCCAAAGATAATTCGGCCCTGTCTACTCATTCTCCCTTTCCTACAGTCCCAAGTAGCAAGTAAGTATCAAATATGACTGAAAGCAGCATCTTTTAAGTTGCTTGGAACTGCAGGAAGATTCTTCAAGTCCTGTCTGGTGTGCTGGGTGATGGCCTGGGTGCCCACAGAAAGGGCTCTGAGTGAACCTCTGGCACCTGGTCCAAAGGTTCGCCACCCTGCCCTAGGGTATTTAACAGTATGGCAGTATATGGGTATTTTCCACCTCATTCATAAAATGTGCAAATTGCACATGTAATGATTGGGTTAAAATGAGACAGCCTCAGTCTTCGGAAGACCCGTGCGTGTCATGGTGACCAATCGCTGCTCCTCAATGACGTCACAGGAGCGAAAATGTCACCATGGTCAGGTCCAGGCAAGGGTCGGGCAGGCGGGCCAGAGATGCAACATCAAATCCAATCCAGGGTCAAGCTCAGGAGCAGGTGAGAAGCTTTATTCTCACCTAGGAATGCTTCTCCCAAGAACCCTAGGTGCGTGCGTTTTCCCAACGCTGAGGAGGGGGGACACAACTGAAGTGTTTCGGGCTGGCACAATAGAGACAGAGGTTCTCCTGAAGTCGCCTGGAACGTTCCTGCGGATACAACCGAGCTCTGTCAACTTGCATCGGTTCCTCTGAAACTGTCACAAGCAGGTGCCTGAAGCGGTCTTTGAAAGACTGGCGCTAGACAGGGCAGGCGACGGTCCTGACTTGCGGTAGTTCCAGACGTTGCTCCTCAGAGCGCTCGGTAAACCAAATGTCTATCCTGAGTGGAGAGATTAGATCATCGTTAGATGTGAAGATCCTGTGCAGACAGGGCGTCTGTGATCTCACCCGACAGTCCCTTTTTAAAGAATAGCAAGGTCGCCTTATTCCATCCAGCTTAGAGGCTAAGGTATGGAACTGGACTGTGTAGTCTCCCACAGATGAGTGCGGTCTCACTGAAGATGCTCAAGCAGGTTCCTCAAAGACAGAGGGAACTCAAGCAAAGAAGGAGGTGATGTCAGCTGTACCGGGTCCTTTCTTGCCCCGAGGGGAGTACCCATGCCAGGGCTTTCCCAGAGAGAAGGCCACCTTAGCCGCTCTATGCAAACTGTGAAGGCATCAGCTAGATATGCAGGGAGCACTGAGTACGAAGACCCTCACAACTTGGCCTCACCATCATGTTTGGAGGGCATGGATAGACGCAGCCGGGGCTCAGCAGTAGATGATCCAGCCATAGAAACAGGAGTTACTGCAGATGACTGGACACAGGGTGCTGGGTAGGCCACCAACTGCTGCAAGGTGGCTGTGAGTTTGTGCAAGTTGCTGTCCTTGCGTTGACAATCTGTTGCGACTGCTGTTCCACGAGGGTGGGAAGGTCAGCCATTCCAGTAGCGGAACCTTGGCCGGGATCCATGGCTGGATTGACTGTCAGGATTTGGGATGCATGCCACTGGACCACCGCGGGAGGTGGTACAGCCGACACCTGGACGGGGAGTCTAAGTGTCACTGTGGTCTTTACCAGAGCTGCCACAAAGGCGGTTGGACTGCTGTGACAGGGTACCAGCAGTGTAACTCCACAGGTGCGACTAGCCCGCGGTGGCAGCCAAGGTTGAGTACCTTGCAGGAGAAGTCTCGTGGTAGGTCCAGGCACAGGGTCAGGGCAGTGGCAGAGATGCAACGTAAGTGCAATCTGGGGTCAACAAGTGGGGCACGGTGTGACAGGTACTTTCCTAGTCCCTCTTTGATTTGGCTTTAGAGACAGGCCCATGCACATGACCGTCGGGACACATATATGAATTTGCAGCCGGATATAAGTCCCCCATAGACCACTATGGCATTCTGTGCCCGCACACAAAGATAAGCGCTTGCTCTAACTTGGCTGTTAGAATGGCCGTGCAGTGCGATCTCCTATGCAGAGGTGTAGGGTGAGCATTTATATCCCTCTTCTCTGCAGGGCGCCGACGTTTGCTAGCCCTGGCCACAGCCGGTGAGCACGCAGCCAGTGTCTCACCATCGCCCCTGCTTCCTCAGCACTTTTGCCGTTAGCACTTCTGCTGACTGTACCAGTGTGACAGGAGCAGGGGGGAATAGTGTAAAGTCTGCATAATTTTAAAAACCTTTTTTGTACAAATGAGGGTCATAGGAGCTAAAGAAGAGCAGGTCCTGCCGAGAAGGCACACACCTGTATGTAAGTGTGCTTGGTTTATTATTCCTTATACAGGAGATTTTCTTAAATGTTTTTTTGAGTTTTTGTGATCTGGTTCCTAAACTTGCTATCTGATTACACCTCGAAGTCACAATCTGATTTACACCTCAAAGTCCAGTAGCTGAAACCACATGGGGGAACTAATAGCAGTAAGTAGAGATTCCTGCTCCTGTCATCCTCCCCTCTTCTCTTAAGGGCATTCACATGTTAGGTGAAACGCATTGTTGACATTGTAAGCAATTTTAACAGTTAACATTTAATAGGCACATCTCTCTTCAGCTGATCCTTGCGCTTTGAAACGCATGCGTAACACCATATGTGAATGCACCCCCGCATGCTGACTGAAATGGTAAATTGTGTGCTGTGGAGGATACACTGCTGCCCCTGCTTCTTTAGTTTTGTGTACGGTTGCCTGCTAGAGTGGTAGAATATGTTCCTGGGACTCCTGGGCCACTTAGAGGGTATTCTTCTGGTGAAAACACTAAAAAGTGACACATACATCTTTCCATCTTCAGTTTCAACATTAAAAGAATCTTTCTAAAAAATGGACACTAGATGGCACTGGTGTATTGGAACATTTTGTGGTGCGCAGAGAGAGACTTGTTTGGCTATCAATTCCCTTACCTCTATACTGTTCCTTTCTAAGCTTTACATGCATAAGATTCTTCTTATCTCTTATTTATATAAATTATTGGCAGAGGCTACTAGGGCATGGAGTAGCCTGGCCCCTCCGCGTGGCCTCTGCAAAATCATCTCCATAAAGAAAAGATAAATTTTTCAGGAATGGTATAGAGGTCAGGGGTTTCCTTTAATTCCAGTACATATACAATGTCCCTGTACTGTAGCACAAATGGTACCTTGAACCCAAACCACTGCTTGCCTGCACTGAATAATAGACTGCAATGTAGCAGAGAGGAAGTATGGAGAAGCTGTCCCAATGGGTTTATTATTGGGCCATGTCCTTCCAGCACAATCTCAAGCTATGGATTGGACATTACATAGGTGCATTCATTGATTGTGCCAAAAAGACAAAAAAAAGACAGCACTGCACAGTTATTGCAGGTTGCACCTAACAAGGAACCATTTTCATGGACTAATTTACCCATATTTACTCTAGGTACTCATTTATGTATACAGTACAGTGGATGTACACTCACCGGCCACTTTATTAGGTACACCTGTCCAACTGCTCGTTAACACTTAATTTCTAATCAGCCCATCACATGGCGGCAACGCAGTGCATTTAGGCATGTAGAATGGTCAAGACAATCTCCTGCAAAACCGAGATCGATATGAAGAGGGAAGAAAGGTGATTTGAGTGCCTTTGAACGTGGCATGGTTTTGGTTGCCAGAGGGCTGGTCTGAGTATTTCAGAATTGCTGATTCTACTGGATTTTCCACTCCAACCAACCATCTCTAGGGTTTACAGAGAAGGTCCGAAAAGAAAAAACAATCCAGTGAGCGGCGGTTCTGTGGGCGGAAATGCCTCTGTTGATGCCAGAGGTCAGAGGAGAGGGAGATGGTTCAGAGCTGATAGGAAAGGCAACAGGGAACTCAATCGCCACCCGTTACAAACCAAGGTAGGCAAAGAGCATCTCTGAACGCCAACAGTATCCGTCGAACTTTGAGGCAGTGGGCTACAGCAGCAGAAGACCACACCGGGTGCCACTCCTTTCAGCTAAGAACAGGAAACTGAGGCTACAATTTGCACAAGCTCATCGAATTGGACACAGTAGAAGATTGGAAAAAGTGCGCTGGTCTGATGAGTCTCGATTTCTGCTGGACATTCGGATGGTTAGGGGCAGGAATTGGGCGTCAACAACATGAAAGCATGGATACATACCTGCCTTGTATAAACGGTTCAGGCTGGGTGGTGGTGTCATGGTGTGGGGAATATTTTCTTGGCACTCTTTGGGCCCCTTGGTACCAATTGAGCATCGTTGCAAGCCACAGCCTACCTGAGTATTGTTGCTGACCATGTCCATCCCATTAGTGACCACAATTGTAATCCCCAACATCCTGATGGCTACAGCGAGATACTGTGCCATGTAATAAAGCTGGAATAATCTCAGACTGGTTTTCTTTGAACATGCGAAATGGGGTCACTTACTCAACATGGCCTCCACAGTCACCAGATCTCCAATCAACATAGAGCATCTTTGGGGAGTGGGGGAAGCGGGAGATTCGCAAACATGGATGTGCAGCGGACAAATCTTCGGCACGTGTGATGCCATTCATAGTCCTGTCTGGTGTGCTGGGGTGATGGACCGGGTGCCCACAGAAAGGGCTCTGAGTGACACCACCACTGCCCTAGGGTATTTAACAGTATGGCAGTATATGGGTATTTTCCACCTCATTCATTAAAATGTGCAAATTGCACATTGTAATGAATGGGTTAAAATGAGACAGCCTCAGGTCTTCGGAAGACCCGTTGCTGTCATGGTGACCAATCGCTGCTCCTCAATGACGTCACAGGGAGCGAAAATCGTCACCAAGATGGCGGTGCCCATGCAGACTCTAAGTGGCACCTGGTCATCACCAGAGCCCACAGCAAAGCAGGTTGGACTAGCTGCAACAGGGTACCACCAGGTCATTCCACAGATGCGACCAGCCTGCGGTGGAAGCCGTGGTTGAGGTACCTTAGCAGGAGACAGTCTCATGGTCAGGTCCAGGCAAAGGGTCAGGGCAGGCGGCAGAGATGCAACGTCAAATCCAATCCAGGGTCAGCCTCAGGAGCAGATGAGAAGCTTTATTCTCACCTAGGAATGCTTCTCCCAAGAACCCTAGGTGCGTGCGTTTTCCCAGACGCTGAGGAGGGTGTGGATACAACTGAAGTGTTTCGGGCTGGCACAATAGAGACAGAGGTTCTCCTGAAGTCGCCTGGAATGTTCCTGCGGAGACAACCGAGCTCTGTCAACTTGCATCGGTTCCTCTGAAACTGTCACAGCAGGTGCCTGAAGCGGTCTTTGAAAGACTGGCGCTAGACAGGGCAGGCGACGGGTCCTGACTTGCGGTAGTTCTCTATGGCAAACTGTGAAGGCATCAGCTAGATATGCAGGGAGCACTGAGTAACGAAGACCCTGCACAACTTGGCCTCACCATCATGTTTGGAGGGCATGGATAGACGCAGCCGGGGCTCAGCAGTAGATGATCCAGCCATAGAAACAGGAGTTACTGCAGGTACTGGACACAGGTGCTGGGTAGCCACCAACTGCTGCAAGGTGGCTGTGAGTTGTGCAAGTTGCTGTCCTTGCGTGACAATCTGTTGCGACTGCTGTTCCACGAGGGTGGGAAGGTCAGCCATTCCAGGTAGCGGAACCTTGGCCGGGATCCATGGCTGGATTGTACTGTCAGGATTTGGGATGCATGCCACTGGACCACCACGGGAGGTGGTACTAGCCGACACCTGGACGGGAGTCTAAGTGGCACCTGGTCTTTACCAGAGCCCGCCGCAAAGCGGGTTGGACTTGCTGTGACAGGGTACCAGCAGGTAACTCCACAGGTGCGACTAGCCCGCGGTGGCAGCCAAGGTTGAAGTACCTTAGCAGGAGACAGTCTCGTGGTAAGGTCCAGGCACAGGGTCAGGGCAGGTGGCAGAGATGCAACGTCAAGTGCAATCTGGGGTCAACAGAGTGGGGCACGGGTGACAGGTACTTTCCTAGTCCCTCTTTGATTTGGCTTTATAGACAGGCCCCATGCACATGACCGTCTGGGACACATATATGAAATTTGCAGCCGGATATAAGTCCCCCCATAGACCACTATGGCATTCTGTGCCCGCACAAAAGATAGAGCTTGCTCTAACTTTGGCTGTTAGAATGGCCGTGCAGTGCGATCTCCTATGCAGAGGTGTAGGGTGAGCAGTTATTATCCCTCTTCCTCTGCAGGGCGCCGACGTATGCTAGCCCTGGCCACAGCCGGGTGAGCACGCAGCCATGTCTCACCATCGCCCCTGCTTCCTCAGCACTTTTGCCGTTAGCACTTCATGCTGACTGTACCAGTGCTGACAGAGCAGGGGGGAAATAGTGTAACGGTCTGCATAATTTTAAAAACCTTTTATGTACAAATGAGGCCATAAGGAGCTAAAAGAAGAGCAGGTCCTGCCAGAGAAGGCACACACCTGTATGTAAGTGTGCTTGGTTTATTATTCCTTATACAGGAGATTTTCTTTAAATGTTTTTGATGAGTTTTTGTGATCTGGTTCCTCAAACTTGCTATCTGATTTACACCTCGAAGTCCACAATCTGATTTACACCTCAAAGTCCAGTAGCTGAAACCACATGGGGGAACTAAATAGCAGTAAGTTAGAGATTCCTGCTCCTGTCATCTGTTTTCAGACAGCACTGTCATTCTAAGGCTACATTCACACGAATGTGTGTCCGTGGACGGTAGTAAAGCAGGCAGACGTCGGCCAGGGAGGGGAGGAGTGCTCAACTCTGCTCCTCTCCATAGGAGAAACATGGAGAATTGGCACTGTATTCCAGGGAAAGATAGGACATGTCCTATCTTTTACCGCGGTGCAGCCCACCGTACCTCTCCCATAGGCGCTGTGCGAACATTGCCGTCTATGGAGGACATATATCCAACGTATAACATCGCCCGTAGATAGTCCCCCATAAGGGAGCTGGGTGAATGCAGCCTAAGGTCAGCTGGCGGTTTGGTAAACATGTATATTTTTCTTCTGCAATCAATCTACTATAGCTGAAAAATTGAAGAATTCTCTTAGTAAGAGATACGCAGTCAGAAAGTTCTCATGTTCATTTACCCTGTACGATCAGTATAAATACAGGTACATAACAAACAATAAAATGAATGCAAGTTAATCCTGATGTAAAGGAAAGTAAGAAACTGCCGAGTTTGCAAAACATATTACAATTAGAGATTGAGCGAGACTAAAATGCTGGGTACTCGTTTATGCGAGACGAACTTTTTCCCGATGTCGAGTGCTCGTTCGAGTAACGAGCCCATTGAAGTCAATGGGAGACTCAGAGCATGTATTAGGGGACCAAGGGCTCTGCACAGGGAGCTTGGCCAAACACCGGGGAACCTCAGAAAAGGATGGAAACACCACGGAAATGGACAGGGAAACAGCAGGGGCAGATATGCAGGATGCCCGGAGGCTGCTTAAATGCCACCATTATGCAAAATTATGGGCAACAGATGGACCATGACCGAGGTGACAAATGACTGAAGCTAGAGCATCTAAAACATCCAATAATTGACCCTGACACATAGGGGACGGCATGCAGAGGCAGAGGCAGCAGCAGCAGCGGAAGGCTAAGAGTGGCATGGCGACATACCTAAAGGACTCAGGCTTCAAACAATGGGTAGCCGAGGGAGGAACCAAAGAGGTGAGCAAGAAGACGCTCAAATAATATTGGTACATGATAAAAGTTTGCCAGTATATTTGGATGGATTACACAGCGCGAGTGGAGACAAGTTAGAACATGGAAGCCATGAAAACAATCCAAAAATTCTGCCTGACACACAACTGTTGAATAAGGGGACGATGTATGGAGGCAGTGAACTAGTAGTAGATTAACAGGTGCTGCCAGTTAAAACTATGTTAGTTGGTTTTGGCATGGAGTGGCGCTCAGCTGCGGCGAGCTTTCGAAATCCAAGCCCCTGTCTCTAGGCTACTCCCCCAACAGCACTTCTAGAACCTTTCGGATAAGATCAAGGGTAGTAGCGTTCTTATAAAGTTTGGGATATGGCGGGTGAGGGGAATGTAAAAACATGTGCGCAAGAAGCGCGTGAAATAATATCCGTAAGGAAAAAAGTTTTCCAGTATATTTGTGGCTTACGACAGCAGGGGTGGCGACAAAGTTAACAAGTTTGATGTGGGAATGCCCTGCAATAGCTCTTGGGCGGTGTGCCTTTTATCACCTAGGGCTCGCAGTTTGAGCCCGCTGCTGTCGCTTTGCAACGGCAACTGCTGCTGTGCCTAGAGCTAAGGAACTGATGGCGCCATGCCCACGGATGGTAATTCGGAGGAAAAGGGGGGGAGGAGGGGGAGGAGGGGTGGAGGATTTGGAGGTTGGTGGCCTTTGAGACCTGGCCACGAGGATAGGCCCCGCAATCCTCTGAGTCGCAGTATATGACCCAGAAGCCACCCAGGGTCAGACTAGGTACCAGCCTGCAACCAAGCTGACGTTGTGAGTATCGGTCTTATGTAAGTTTGGGATATGGCGGGGAGGGAATGTAAACAGATGCGCACGAAGCGCATGATGACCGCAGTGACAGCTGGCGCTCCGCTGCTACGGGAGCTTTCGCCAATCAAGCCCCTGATCTTAGGCGCTCCCCAAAACAGACTTCTAAGAACCTTTTGATAAGATCAAGTGTAGTAGCAGTCTTAAAGTTTAGATACCTGGCGGGTCGGAGGGGACTGTTAAAACAGATGCGCAAGAAAGCGCTGAAATAATATCCGTAAATGGTAAAAAGTTGCGCCAGTGTATGTTGTGAAGGTATAAAACAGCAGGGTGGCGACAACGTAACAAACTTGGCTGTGTCGAATGCATGAAAACCAAACCAAATTTCGGCCGACAAATCGTTGAGAAAAGGCCGAGATGGAGGCCGCTATATGGACGCCTTTTGGAGGTAGCAATGGAGACAACGTGTGGGGCTGCTATGGAGACAAATTCAAGTGGATAGTGCCTGTAGGGCAGTCCAAAAATTTGTCAAAACCAGAGGAGCAGGTATTTTTTTTTTTTTTTTTTTTTTTTTTTTTTTTTTTTTTTTTTTTTTTTTTTTTTTTTTTTTTTTTGGTGGCCTCCAGAAAAATGGAATAGATTGAGTGCCTGTATGTGGGCAGTCCAAAAAATTTTCAAACCAGAGGAGGTAGGTGGCTCCAGAAAAAATGAATAGATGAGGCCCTGATGTGGCACGTCCAAAAATTTTTCAAACAGAGGAGCAGGTAGGTGGCCCTAAAGAAAAATGGAATAGATCGAGTGCCTGTAGTTGGCAGTCCAAAAAGTTTTTAAAACCAGAGGAGCAGGGGAGGTGGCCCTCCAGAAAAATGGAATAGATTGAGTGCCTGTATTGGCATCCAAAAATTGTTTAAAAACAGAGGACCGGAAAGGGGGCACTCAGAAAATGAATAGGTTGGAGTGCCGTATGTGGAACTCCCAAAAATTGTTTTAAAAACAGAGGACCGTGTCGGTGGCCCTCCAGAAAATAAATGCATAAAGTACTATACCTAGAGCCAGGGGCACGGCAAAAACACGCCAGTTTCTCTGATTTCTGTAGAAAGAGGAGGAGAAGGAGGAACTGAGGGAGGAGGAGGGCCAGGTGGATAAATTATTCAGGTGAGCTTCCTTCAACCCTGCTGGAGATTTGAAATTAGGAGGAAATCCATGCTATTCATCTTGATAAGCGTCAGCCCGTCAGCGATGTCAGTCGCAGGCGTGTTACGCTTATCGGTGATGAGCCACCAGCTGCCCACTGAAAACCCGGCTCTGAAAGACGATAGCAGCAGGGCAGGCAAGAACTCCAAGGAGGTTAGAGCGGCCAGTTTCGTGCCACATGCCAGCTTTAACCCCAGAGTAGTTGTAGGAGCTGTTGTGATATTTAGGACGGGATGGTATGGTCAGCTACGTACTCCCTCACATCTTTCTGTAAGATAAGCCCCCTACTCTGCCGAGCCTGGGGACAGGTGACAGGTCTTGCTGGGTGGACATAAAGCTGGCCAAAGCCTTGTTTAAAGCGTACACTTGCCAGTGCTGGACCAGATGCCTGCTCGCCTACTCCCTCGCTTACTTGTCCCGCAGAACTACGCACTCTGCCGCTAGCGCGTCTGTCAGAAGGGAAAATTACTGTTTCAGCTGGGCCCAGGCCTGCGTATTCATGCATTCTCACAACTCCTTTTTCCTCTCCAGGATGAGGAGTGGAAGATTTTGCTTGTAACGTGGGGTTCCAGGAGATGAATACCCAGTAATCGTGCTGGAATAAATTCTTTGACGCGAGGGTCACGACGGATAGGCAGCCTAGATGAAATATGCCATATGCGCCAGAGTACCAACGCTAAGAATTCACTCCCCTCACTGGCTGACTGTCCATTTCCTCATCCTCCAACTCTCCAACTCCTCTTCTTTTTTTTGTTCTGTTTTTGGTGCCGTACCACGATCACAGTGTAGTAGGACTCAACAATTGGTCCCCTCTGTGTCATCGCCAACATTCTCCTCCTCTTCAATCCCATCCTCCTCCACCTCCACCTCCTCCGATATGCGCTGAGAAACAGACCTAAGGGTTGCTTTTGGGCTATCAACAAGGGAATCTCTTCCCATGTCTCTTGTGAGGAGCGCAAAGATTCCGACTTCATGCTGACCAGAAGTTTTTCAACAGGCCAAGCAGCTGGTGTGAGGTTGATGATTGGCGGCACGCCACTGACCATCTGGGTTGACTCCTCAAAGTTACCAGCACCTGGCAGATATCAGCATCCCACGTCCATCTCATGTAGACTGAGGAAGCTGACTGACCTGACTACCAGTTCTGGGCGTGGAAGTGGACATCTGGAGTTACAATCGCTCGGCGCTGCTGGTAAATCTGGCTAACATGGTCAGTGCTTGCATTCCACCTCGTGGGCACGTCGCACAACAGTCGGTTGAGCGGGCAGTTGGAGGCGGCGCTGCGCTGCCCGGAGTGGCAGCATCTGTGCTGGACTCCTGGAATGCGCACAGATTGCGGCGCACCTTCGTGAGCAAATCAGACGATGGGGTTATGTCTTGAGGGAACGATGAACTATCAGATGAAACACATGGGCAGGCATGGGCACATGTGTCAGTTTCTTTTTTGCAGATGAGTGCAGAGCCCCACCAGGTACGGCCGTTGTCACAAAACAACCATGACCTGCTTCAGGTTCAGCGTGCCAGCCACCGATCAGTCTGCGCCGTGTGATGCCCTGTAATAGTTCTGGGGCGGGTGTGCAGTTATCGCCGAGCTCAGCAGTTTTGAGCACGCATGAGTCGCTTAGCGAAGGAACTGCTTGCTGTGCCTTAGAGCTACGACTGATGGCGCCATGCCCACGGATGGTCGTTCGGGAAAGGAGGAGGTGGGAGGAGGGTGGGAAGGGAGGAGGCGGCATAGTAGGCCTCAAACACCTGGACCGAGGTGGTAGTCCCCGCAATCCTCGGAGTCGCAGTATATACCAGCCGCAGGGTCAACACTAGTCCAGCCTCAACAAGTTAACCCAATGTGCCGTCAGATAAAGATAGTGGCCCGCCCGGCAGCACGTCACGTGTCCGTGGTCAGGTGGACCTTGTCAGAAGAAAACGGCGTTGGTCAGGCACGGATTATGTTGTCTGGACACGTGCTGTGTGCAGGGGCTGGACGGCACATCGGAAAAGTAGTGGCCGGTGGGGACCGAATACCGAGGGCGGCGCCGCCATGAGGCGGCGAAAAGGCCTCGGTCTCTACAGCATATAGGGCAGGCATCTCCAGGGCTTAGCAATCTGGAATGTTGCACATTTAAGGGATTGGGCGTGCGGGTGGGTTGCACTATATTTGCGTTTCCGCTCAGCGTGGGGGGTATGAGGCTGAACGCTGGTGGATGCTGGGAGGATCGGGGGGAGGTGGACGATGGGGTTTTTGGGGCAGGGTCCTGGGCAGGGGGTGACTATCGCTGACACAGGGGAAGGAAGCAGTGGTGTGACACGGCCGGAGGTGAACGCGCTTGTTGCCACTGAGTGGGGTGTTTAGCATTCCCCTATGCCATGCGCATACTGTGTCGTTAAGCTAGTAGTGGGAACCCCTGCGATCCTGGTTGGCAAATGTGGCACACCAAGTCCGTCGGTCATCCGCGTGTTCATTAAGAACCTCAGACTTCTGAAAATCTAGCCCTCGCCGCAGGAGCCCTCGCCACGGGAGCTTCACTAGTTGACACATTTGGCGCTGATGCAACAAGCTCTGGCCCTGCCTCTCCGTCTGGCCCCACCACTGCCTCTTCCAAACCTGTTCTGGTCGAGGACTCTCCTCCGTTCGCAGAAGCACTGTGTTCACCGCGGCCTCTGCAACCAAGCTTGGGTCTGTCACCCATCATCTCCGATACCTCAGTCTGCTTCCCCCCTCGGACTTCCTGCCCTGACCAACAACTTCCCCCACTGTCTGACAACCGGTCTTCTCATCGTAGGACACCTCTTACACATTCTCCACTACGTCAACAAGGTCTCATCACCCACAGACTGCGGACTGGTGGAAAACCTGGGCATCGGAAAATGCTCATCAGCAACCGGACCAGTGGTTGTGACTGTGGGAAGTGTCCGAAAAAACAGTCATCAGAGTTATGCGGTCAAAATGGCAAATTTTGCTGGGAGGGGGCAGACTGGGGGGAGGAGGCTGAGGTGCAGGAGTGCGGAGAGTGCCGATTTCGGGTGGACATGGGTGGACTGCGTGGAAGACCGAATGGGGTGGACAAAAGTGCTCGAAGCATTGTCGGCATCCACGACATCACTGTTCGCCACTGTTCGGCCTCAAACAAGTGCTATACCCGAGTCCCAGTAACTTCAGCTGAACATAGGGAGTGTAGCTCTGCGGCGTTCCCTGCTCCCTCATCAGCAGGTGTGTCTCACCCCACCCAGGCAGACCACGGCTCGAACCCTGCAGTGTTGGACGCCCCGTCCCCGCCCTCATCCTCTACCTAGCCCTCGGGTTTTAAAACATTTTTGAAAATGAGAGTTATAACTTTTTTTTTTTTTAACTTTTTTTTTTTTTTTTTGGTTTTGGGTTTTTTAGTTTTTAAAACCAAACGGATGCTATCCTATTGCTATGGCTATTTCTTAGCCAAGTATTACAGCACACTACTATGCCAATGAGGATGACGATGAGTTATGAAAAAAATAAACGTTAAATAAAAAAAAGGGAAATGGAAGACGTGTGCCTCCTAGTTGAAATTAAACCCCGGGCCCTAATAAATTTCCCACTTCGGTCTTTGCGATGGATTATGTGCGTCACTAAAAAACGTGGTCGCAGTCTGACTCAAATTGCTCCCCATTGATAGTAATGCGACTGCAAGCAAGTACAGCCAACCAGAGATCAACCAGAAATCAAATAGATATAACGCTAATGTAGGCACCTGTTGAATTAAGATGTTTGTATTCTACTATGGGCTATTTCTAGCCAGTATTTACAGCACATACTATGCCAGATGAGATGACGCTGAGTTATGAAAACAAATAAACGTTAAAATAAAAAGAAAAATGGCAGACGTGCCTAATTGAATACAACCCCGGGCCCTAATAAAATTTTCCCATCGGTCTTTGCGAGGAGATGTGCGTCACAAAAAACAGTGGGTCGCAAGTTCTGACTCCAAATTGCTCCAATTGATAGTAGATGCACTGCAGCAAGTCAGCACCAGCAGATCAACAAAATCAAATAGATATAAACGCTACTGTAGGCGTAATTAGAACGTTTGTAGTCTCCTATGGCTATTTCTGCAAGTATTACAGCACACTACTATGCCAGATGAGATGCGCTGAGTTATGAAAAAAATAAACACGTAAAAAATAAAAAAAAATGGCAGGACTGTGCCTAATTGGAAATACAACCCCGGGCCCAATAAATTTTCCCAGTCCTTAGCCGTCTTTGCGATGGATATGTTGCGTAACTTAAAACACAGTGGTCGCAAGTCTGACTCCAATTGCTCTCCCAATTTGAGAGTAGATTGCCCACTGCAGCAAGTACAGCCACCAAGGCAGATCAACAGAAATTCAAATATATATAAGCTACTGTAGGCGTAATTAAGACGTTGTATTCTTCCCATGGCTATTTCTAGCCAAGTATTGACAGCACACTACTATGCCAGATGAGATGACGCTGAGTTATGAAAAAAAATAAACGTAAATTAAAAAGAAAACTGGGCAGAATGGCCTAATTGAAAGACAACCCCGGGCACTAATAAATTTCCCCCTTCGGTCTTTGGCGCATGGATATTGCGTCACTTTAAAACACAGTGGTCGCAAGTCTGAATTCCAAATTGCTCCCAATTTGATAGTAGATTGCACTGCAGCAGTACAGCCACAGCAGATCAACAGAAATCAAATATATATCTAACGCTACTGTAGGGTAATTAAGACGTTTGATTCTCCTATGGTATTTTCTAGCCCAAGTAGTACAGCACAACTACTGAGCCAGATGAGATGACGCGGAGATATGAAAAAATAAACGCAAAAATAAAAAAAATGGCCAGACTGTGCCTAATTCTACTCAAACCCCTAATAAATTTTCCCACTTTGGTGTTGAGGTGGATATGTGTGTCACTACGAGCTAAACACAACGGTTAGCAAGTCCCCTGCTAATTCCTCAAATATGGTCTAGCTGCAATAAAAAAAAACAAAAATTATAACGTTATTGTAGCCCTAAAGAAAGGGCTGTTGGTTCTTTAAGAATCACTCCTGCTAACAGTAAGCTTAAGAGAAACACCTAACGTCTTATCAATGAGCAGCAGCAGAATCTCCATAGCGGAATCCAGACAGGGAATGATCCGAGCCGCGCGGGCAGCGGCTAGTCTATCCGGGTCACCGTCTGGCCAGAACCACTGCTATCTACGTGTAAGGGGTCCACGTTCATGCGCGGGTGGAGGTGCAGGAGTATCCTGGCTTGTGATTGGCTCTGTTTCTGGCCGCCAAAAAGCAAAAAAGGGGGAGCGGAATTTTCTCGAGCGGGCGAAACTATCGTCCCGAGCACAACCGAGCAGGTTTAGCGAGCTAAGCTAATTGCTCATCGGCAATCAAGCTCGGACGAGGTAAGAGTATGTTCGCTCAATCTCTAATTACAATGTTCCCAAATGGCCAAAAGTGCAATGTCTCCACGACCAGGGCACTTCAACTATCGCCATATTGTGGCCCTTTGTTACAAAAAGAAGAAAGAAATCATTATTATAACATGTTACAGGGAAAACTGGAGTACATGTCAGCAGCTATCTCCCAGAGGGAAGAAGGAAAGAGAATCCAGTGCATAAGAGATCCGTCAAACCCATTGAAATAAGAGGATTCAACTGTTACATTTATGGTTCATGTAGCTTATAAGAAGAACAGTTCAAACATCACAAAATAAAGAAACAGCCTCAATTAATCATAACGTTCAACAAAATTTAACACCTTCATGAATAAAAGACCCATTCATAAAAATAACAATGAACAGATAAATCATATCAAAATTAGCATATGGGAAAATTCATGCTATGTATATGGCATTCAATAGGATCATGCAGGAAATTTTTTTTAAGCATGTTTATGTGAAATTGCATAGAAAGCAGGGGATTTGGTTTGTAGAAAGTAAACGTAATACAGGCGTCCATACTTAAGACACCCGACTTACAGGACCGACCCCATAGTTACAAAGGACCCCCATCTGGGGGTTGGTAATTTATGTACTTAGGCTACAATAACAGTGTTCTAGTTATTAAGGTTCTGGCAATCATGCTTATGTTAATCCCTGATTATTAGCAATCCAAAACACAAAAAAACAAAAAAAACCCCTTTTTTTTTTTTTAAATCCTATTGTCGCAGAGACCAAAAAATTTTGTCTGGGGTCACATATTATAAAATATACAGCTCCTAATTAAATTACAAATTCAACTTAAGAACAAACTCCAGACCTACACCTTGTACGTAACCAGGACTGCGTGAGTTAATACTTTTTTACAATTTCTTATATAAACAGTCACCCCGGCTCATCAGATTGCATTTTAAGGTAACTGGTTCATTGTAAATAGGTCTAGTATTTAACAACAACATTGAATGCTGGGCTGAGGTTAGTTTATTAGATTTGATTCATATCACAGGGGGCTACAGACACTCTGGGTGGGAAAGGAAAGTTTGGTTTGAGCGTATATGAGCCAGTTTCTTAAAGGGCACCAGTGCCAGGGCCGGCGCCAGCACGGACAGACCTGGAACAAAGTGTTTACGGGCGCCCAGAAGCGTGGGGGGCCCACAACAATGATGTACATAAAGAATCCATGGGGTGAGTGGGCTGTATAAAAAACATGAATGGGCTGTTTGGTACGATTAAAACTAGGGAATATTTAGAACAGGAGACTATTAAAAAAACTATTGTTGTTTTTTGAATTTTTGAATGCTGCCACGGTAAATTCACTGCAAAGGGGCCCCACAGAGTGGCTCTGGTCACCCAGGGACCCTATGAAACCTGGAGCAGACCCTGGGCACCCACCTAACCTGCACCCTGGTGAGAAGGATGCAACTAATTTTCAGGATTAATCACCTCTTTCTGTGTGATAGCACCCCTATACGCACAAATCCTCTCTTACTACTCTCGCATCATTAAATGCGAACGTATTGTAAACTCTGTTTCAAAGTTATTTAAGATGTTTTTGCACCGCTTTAAGATAAAACAAGGGTGGTACTACTCCTGAATACATAGCTTGCTGAAGTTTATTTATATTTTAGTGGGTTTATGGACGCTCCCATAATAACAGGTGGAAAAAAAGCTTGTGGCAAAGATCCTTGTATTCGCGGATTGTGCATAACTCACGTAAGTAGTCAATAGCTCTAAGCGCCCCGATTTCTACGCTCAGGAAAGACTAATATCTCAGGCTTTTCTCGCACTATATGTCCATATTTGTTCATGAGGTGCCTGGATATATATAAAGAACTAGCCATGAGATGAGAATTGCATTACATGATCTATAGTAGCAATCATTAAGAACGGAACATGTCCGCAATATCCATTTCAGAGAGCTATATGTCAAATTTGATATATACATATATATAAAAGTATAAAATCTTTAACATTTTACACACATATGTGAAATCTTTGTATACAGACTAAAATACGCAATTCCAATAACCAATAACATTTAATTGTGATTGTCCAAATCATTGTCGCCCCAAAAAAAAAGAACGCATCGAGCCACATCAACAGCAAGTATGGAAATGTCATACATAGTTTTTGAAACAAATCTCTCGCTCTCCACACAACTTTTATCGACTTTTCAGCTGAAGCAGTGACCTTAGTCCATACCAGCTTCCAGCTATTAAATGAAAATAAAAAAAAGTTTGTCAGCATTACTTGTAATTTCTTTAGGTGCGGTACTTTATCAAATTGATCTAGGACCATTCCAATATATACATTTTAGCACCTACAACTTTGTAACGTGTTTCACACATACTAATTAATCCTATCCAGCTTCAAGAACAATAAAACCACTTCCAACTGTGACTTATGACTGGCACGTGTAAAATACAGGATATCACTAAAGAACTACATTAAAAATCAGTGTATGTTAGGAGGGATTTAGTGGACGCAGGTATTACACGTTATGGCTTACCAGTTGTCCTGTATGTTCTTCTGCTCACGTGGAACTTTGCACTGAAACTAGTGGGTGTGTTAGAGTTCCTATCACAGCTGTTTCTCCTCCTCAGGCACATTGAATGTTGGCGAAGGTAAAGCTGTTAGTCCATTCCATTTCAGTATTTATTTACATACAAGGAAGGTAAACGTTATACCTAATCACCATTTTAAGGCCTATGGAGGACTATTTGTATGCCTGTTAGTAAGTCATATTAAAGTGTGGAAACACTGTGTTATACAGTCAATATATTTTTTTCGTTTAGGCAATAAATGTATCAAGTCTTTAAGCAGGCTTTGTATTTTCTTAGCCAAAGATTCATAGTTTCATGTGTAAGAGATCATCTTGCGTGTCACTATAACTGTGATTGATTTCCTCCCCCTCCTCCCCAATATATAAGTATTGTCCACAAATTCCCGAACCACAATCAAAAATATTCTGACACGCTAGCTCCCCTAACTAATAATAGATTACTCCTACTGGACTATATGTGCCCCCCCGCATATTTTTTAATTATATGTAGGGCCCCATTAATTAATTATTTTTAAAATACTCGACTCATATAATATAAATGTTGCCGTTTTGGGGCATGTTGTCCACGGCCGCAAACTATCTATTGGCCCCATAGAAACGAATTGGCATGTCTATCTTTCCCTGTAACATACATATGACAGCTGTGGCATTGCTATTGAGAGGGAGGGTTTGAACAGCGCTTACCCCTCCTCCTCTCCAGCCGGTGGCTACACTGAGTTTATTACTATCCTCTTATTGCTGCCCATTGTGCTAATGCTGAGGAGGGTCTGTCGTTCACAACTCTGCACAACTCCTATAGTTATCCACTGTCTAAGAGTAATTAATTTTCGTCTCAGTTATGTAAACTTCACAACACTAAAATAGATTTCTGTTAACGCTAAATAATTGGAAAAATACTGATAGTAAACATGGATCATTAGGTGTACATGTAAAATAGGTTGCTTTAACTTAGTCACCTCCATAACATGCTGGTGTAGCTGTAGCATTTGGTAGGAAGGGGTTTAAACATAAGTATAAAAACATAAAATTGTGGGTAAGCACAGCTCTGCTATGGGTAAAGCCTTCTTTTACCAACCTCCTGTGGTGGCCTAGGGTTGCAACGACGTGATCATGGCCATTTACAAGGCACTCTGTTTCCATTTCCATTACCCCTATTTAACCATGAGAGTACAGAAAACAGTGTAAGCAATGATTTTTCAGTGACTGCAAAATGAATATCTAACAGTGGCCTTGGTGGGTGACAATTTTAGGAAGACACACAATAAGCGATTAGAAATATTTAGGTTTATCATGATGTAACCATATAGAAACACCTGCCTGGGATATATACATTTAAATTTATGGAATTCACTTTTTGAATTTTAATAAAATAGGTGAACCAGTCACTGGAAGGTATACAATTCCTAGGCATTGGCCATCCTGGGGACTAAATTAGTAGTATTGAATAGGGATAGTGTTTGCCAAAAGTGTTTGTGCAGATCCCTAATTATGACCTAACAAAAGTCTCAGTTTGTCATGACACAGTTTTAAATGTGGCACAAAGCTGGATTAAAAGCAGTGATGTGAATCATCAGCCGAAAATATTGATACTGGTTGCTTCAGAATTGGGGAGGGTATAGTAAAGCTTCTAGCTGTGCTAATTTCAGATGAACAATGCAGAGGATGTAACTACTACGGTTGGTGAAAGGTCCTTTTTAAGCAACAGTTAGAGGAGAATCCCTGTTTCCTGTTATTAAGAAAGATTCTTAGTTTAAGGCTAAATTCACATGAAAGTATGAATAAAACCATATAATATGGGTAGCATATGGCCCCACTTCATTTCAATGGGCATACGGCCCCCATTTACATGGCTGTATTGCCACAATACCGTACCAAAGCAAGCCATATAAAAATATAGAGATGTTCCTATTTTCTCAGATTTCCATTCCGTCTGCCCTTATAAGTCTATGGGAACATATAAATACTGGTTGCATATGCGCTGCATATGGTTGTGCACCGTATGCTTCCATATATACATACAGTATCCGAACCAGTTGGTGTTGGTGCATGCCACCAGCCAATAGTCAGCCTCCATCGTTTGGCCAGACCACCATATTTTAATACGAATACAGTACGGATACGGTGACATCGCTGAAAATTGTCATGCATCACAGATCAGACACAGCAATATAGGACTGGAGAACATCACACGTTGTTGTGAATGTAGCCTAAGAGAGATCGTTTATATAGCCAATAATTAGTACACTGAGCCAGAGTTCTTCCTGTCTAGCAACAGAAATGTGTGCCCTAAGGCATTCCTGGAGGGAGTCAGAAAGAGATGTTTGGAGTTGAGAGATTTTCTGGTAAGGTTTTTTTTATCATTTATTCTGATTCTGTTAGTTGTGGTCAGAGCACAAAGCAGGAAACATTTCCCAAACAGCCTGTATACTGTTTTCCCTTTTGGTCCTGATGAATAGGATGCTATTTTTAGCACTAAACAAATGATTGCTTGAAATGAACCATAGTATGGCGCCTAAATTTGGGCAATACAAATTTGCCTATGTTTCAGCTAAGCTTTTCTAATAAATCTTGTAAATTTTACAAATTACTTTAAGATCTGTTTTATAATCATAGGTTTGTGGGTAGCCCATGTATCTTTGTTTGAATGTCTCTATGTTTATGGGAGGCCTAAAGATCAGAGAGATGACTCTTAATTCTAAATGCAGTTAAGTAGTTTCATAGTATTAAGTTTGAAAAAAAACAGTGTCCAACCTAGCTTTCTATAGCATTGAGTCAAAACCTCTATATGAAAGTCCATTATTGTCCAATATTCGCTGACAATTAGTAATCCTAACAATAAGAAAAATACAAGTAAAACTAGTTTCATGAGTCAGTTTATTACCTGTGTTTCCTCTCGAGAGTCTCTAGTGTGGTGTAGTAAAGCAAATTCCCGTTTTGTAAGCCTCTATTCCTGCTCTGCTTTCCTATCCTCAATAGGCTGCATGTACATGTGTGCTTTACTTTCACTTGGGTGAGGTTACATGACTTAACGTGTACCAGAGCAATGGCAAACAGCAACATTCATAGAAAATATGCTCCAAAATTGTTATTTTGGGGAATACAATAATTACCACATTGGAGATTTAACCTTCTTAAAAGTGCTTGACTATGTTAGAGATAGACAGTTAAAATATAATAATTCAGTCATGAATCTTAAAATCGAGAGCAAGGGCAGTGCAGGATCTTAATTCATTAACCCCTTAACCCCGAGGACCTTTTTTGTCTTGCGTTTTCATTTTCACTTCCCACCTTCAAATTCTATAACCTTTTATTTTTCCATGTACAGAGCTGTGTGAGGGCTGGTTTCGTGTAACAAATGCACTTGACAGCAGTGACGCTATTTAATATTCCATGCCTGAACTTGGAAGTGGGAAAAAATTCCAAATACAGTGAATTGGTGAAAAAACCATTTGCCGCATATTTCTGTGGGCTTGGATTTTACGGCTTCCACTGTGAGCCCAAAATGAAATGACGACTTTATTCTTTGAGTCATGCGATCACAGGATACCAAATCGGTATAGGTTTTATAATGTTTTCATTACATTTGCAAGATTAAAACTTCCTGTACCAATAAAAAATTTTATTTGCCATTTCTGTGCTAAAAACTTTTTCATACTTCAGTGTACAGAGCTTGTGCGTGTGTCAATTTTTGCAAACTTTTGATGAAATTCTCAATGCTATCATTTTTAGGACTGTACAGCCTTTTGATACTTTTTATTGAATTTTTTATATTTCTCAAAATGGCAAAAAAGTGCCATTTTCGACTTTGGGCGCTATTTTCCGTACAGGGTTAAACTCAGTGAAAAACACCGTTATTATATTTGATAGATCAGACATTTTGGACAAGGCGTTATTTTTACTTTCACTGTTTTTAAGACCCCCTAGGGCAGTGATGGCAAACCTTTTAGCGGCTGAGTGCCCAACAAGACACCCAAAACCCCGCCTTATTTATTGTGAGGTGCCAATCAAAATTAAAGCGTAACTGCTCCATGTTCTTCAACAATCACATTGGCTCCTAGAAAGCCATACATAGAAAGATGGAAATTTGCATGATTTTAGCTTCTTTCCAGTGTCCCTCTGTAGACTGTAGGGTGCCAGCAGGAGGTCCTCCAAAGATAATTCGGCCCTGTCTACTCATTCTCCCTCTTCCTACAGTCCCAAGTAGCAAAGTAAGTATCAAATATGACTGAAAGCAGCATCTTTTAAGTTGCTTGGAACTGCAGGAAGATTCTTCAAGTCCTTCTGGTGTGCTGGGTGATGGCCTGGGTGCCCACAGAACAGGGCTCTGAGTGAACCTCTGGCACCTGTCCAAAGGTTCGCCACCCTGCCCTAGGGTATTTAACAGTATGGCAGTATATGGGTATTTTCCACCTCATTCATAAAATGTGCAAATGCACATGTAATGATTGGGTTTAAAATGAGACAGCCTAGTCTTCGAAGGACCCGTTGCGTGTCATGGTGACCAATCGCTGCTCCTCAATACGTCACAGGAGCGAAAATCGTCACCATGGTCAGGTCCAGGCAAAGGGTCGAGGCAGCGGGCCAGAGATGCAACATCAAATCCAATCCAGGGTCAACGCTCAGGAGCAGGTGAGAAGCTTTATCATCACCTAGGATCTTCTCCCAAGAACCCTAGGTGCGTGCGTTTTCCCAGTACGCTGAGGAGGGGGGGACACAACTGAAGTGTTTCAGGGCTGGCACAATAGAGACAGAGGTTCTCCTGAAGTCGCTGGAACGTTCACTGCGGAACAACCGAGCTCTGTCAACTTGCATCGTTCCTCTGAAACTGTCACAAGCAGTGCCTGAAGCGGTCTTTGAAAACTGGCGCTAGACAGGGCAGGCGACGGTCCTGACTTGCGGTAGTTCCAGACGTTGCTCCTCAGAGCGCTCGGTAAACCAAATGTCTATCCTGAGTGAGAGATTAGATCAATCGTTAGATTGAAGTCCTGTGCAGACAGGGCGTCTGTGATCTCACCCGACAGTCCCTTTTTAAAGAATAGCAAGGTCGCCTTATTCCATCCAGCTTAGAGCTAAGGTATGGAACTGGACTGTGTAGTCTCCCACAGATGAGTGCGGTCTCAGCTGAAGATGCTCAAGCAGGTGTCCTCAAAGACAAGCGGAACTCAAGCAAAGAAGGAGTGATGTCAGCTGTAACCGGGTCCTTTCTTGCCCCAGAGGGGAGTACCCATGCCAGGGCTTTCCCAGAGAGAAGGCCACCTTAGCCGCTCTAATGCAAACTGTGAAGGCATCAGCTAGATATGCAGGGAGCACTGAGTACGAAGACCCTCACAACTTGGCCTCAACCATCATGTTTGGAGGGCATGGATAGACGCAGCCGGGGCTCAGCATAATGATCCAGCCATAGAAACAGGAGTTACTGCAGATACTGGACACAGGGTGCTGGGTAGCCACCAACTGCTGCAAAGGTGGCTGTGAGTTTGTGCAGTTGCTGTCCTTGCGTTGACAATCTGTTGCGACTGCTGTTCCACGAGGGTGGGAAGGTCAGCCATTCCAGTACGGAACCTTGGCCGGGATCCATGGCTGGATTGGACTGTCAGGATTTGGGATGCATGCCACTGACCACCGCGGGAGGTGGTACAGCCGCACCTGGACGAGGATCTAAGTGTCACTGTGGTCTTTACCAGAGCTGCCACAAAGGGTTGGACTGCTGTGACAGGGTACCAGCAGTGTAACTCCACAGGTGCGACTAGCCCGCGGTGGCAGCCAAGTGGAGTACCTTAGCATGAGAAGTCTCGTGGTAGGTCCAGCACAGGGTCAGGGCAGGTGGCAGAGATGCAACGTAAGTGCAATCTGGGGTCAACAGAGTGGGCACGGTGTGACAGTACTTTCCTAGTCCTCTTTGATTTGGCTTTAGAGACAGGCCCATGCACATGACCGTCGGGACACATATATGAATTTGCAGCCGGATATAAGTCCCCCATCAGACCACTATGGCATTCTGTGCCCGCACCAAAGATAGAGCGCTTGCTCTAACTTTGGCTGTTAGAAGGCCGTGCAGTGCGATCTCCTATGCAGAGGTGTAGGGTGAGCATTTATTACCCTCTTCTCTGCAGGGCGCCGACGTATTGCTAGCCCTGGCCACAGCCGGTGAGCACGCAGCAGGTCTCACCATCGCCCCTGCTTCCTCAGCACTTTTGCCGTTAGCACTTCTGCTGACTGTACCAGTGTGACAGAGCAGGGGGAATAGTGTAAAGTCTGCATAATTTTAAAAACCTTTTTTGTACAAATGAGGGTCATAGGAGCTAAAAGAAGAGCGGTCCTGCCAAGAAGGCACACACCTGTATGTAAGTGTGCTTGGTTTATTATTCCTTATACAGGAGATTTTCTTTAAATGTTTTTTTGAGTTTTTGTGATCTGGTTCCTAAACTTGCTATCTGATTACACCTCGAAGTCACAATCTGATTTACACCTCAAAGTCCAGTAGCTGAAACCACATGTCTCCTATGTACAAGAATATAACTACTATAATACTGCCCCCTATGTACAAGAATATAACTACTATAATACTGCCCCCTATGTACAAGAATATAACTACTATAATACGCCCCCTATGTACAAGAATATAACTACTATAATACTGCCCCCTATGTACAGGACTCGTAGTCAAGGGACTCTGAAAGTCCACATGAGACAACTGTTTGCATCAGAAGACTTTAGTTGTCAGATGATTTTGATGTTACAGTGTTCTCTTCCTGTGGTATATTCTTGGTTGGGGGGAGGGGGGGGATTCTGTTGGGCTCTGGTAACTACATATTAACAAGTTCTGGACCATAGCAATTAGTGTCTGATTTTTAAAATTGGTTTTAAACCCTTCCACTGCCAGGCTTTTTTGGAAATTTTGAAGTTATTGGGCAGAGTTTGACCAAAATGTTTACAATTTTGAGGAGTACAAATAAAAATGAAATTGCAGCATAAAGAGTTAAACTAAACCCACAACAACCCGTATATTCTCTTAAAGTCGACACTTGCCCCATATTTATAATATCATTAAAGAGTTTATAAAGTCAAGAAATGCCGGTGACTTGCAGGTCATCCAGCGGAGACGTCGGCACTGCCGGACCCGGTGCAAGGACGAACCGATGGCAAAGGCACAACACTTCAGGTCTGGTCAAATCAGATTACACGGGTGGTGCTCTGCTTAAAGGTAGACCGGTAAACCATGCAGACATAAAAGACAGGAAATAGCGGCACTCACCCAAAATTCTTCTTTATTCGATTTGGTGCATAAGACAGGGAGGTGCAGCACAGAGAAGACTTCGGCGACGGACCGTTTCGCGCACTCCTGCGCTTAGTCTAGCCGTATCGGCCGTATCTAGCCGTATTAAAGAGTTTAGACATGTGAATCTTTATGCAATTTTGATACAAAGTGTAATATTTTTATAGAAAATGCATAAAAATTGACTGGTGGCAAAAAATGTTCCCCAAGCTGAAACTATTTAGCTTAACATCTAAATGTAATAGATGAACATGTGTAGATTTTACAGAAATAGTCATATGTTTACATGGATAAATTGTCAAATTACTAAAACTGAAATGACCAAAAATGTGCCTTTCAGCTACAAATTTTAAGACCGTCACAACCTGCAAAATACAGTAATAAAACAGATTAAAAAGTATAGGCAACCAGAAAACCTATATATATTTTGAAAGCGGCGAAACCTGGCAATTTGCATTTAAGTTGACAGACTGTACCCCCATAATGCAACTTTGCGACAAACATACATAATTAATAAGAAAATGCATTGAAAATGCAATGAAAACATACTTTTTTTTTTCCATAACTCACTCAAAAGCAGAGGTTTATGCACAAAAAGGATTCGAAAATAACAAAGTGAGCAGATTTATATATACCACAATAAACATGAATTTACACTAGAGAATGATAAAACAACATAAACCATGCAATATTTGGTTGCAATACACAAATCTGTTTAAAATATATAACACACCTATATAACAAATCCTATATATTATTTTTTTTTTTATTATTATTTTTTTTTTTTCAGAAATCACCGCCTACCATGTGTACAAAAATAACTTTTTAAATCATACACACGTCTTCATGCAACTTTGCAGCAAATGGTGATAAAATGCAAAAAATAAATGAATATTCAAAATTTCCCTCTAAACTATGTACAAATCCAGAATATTTATATAAAGGAAATGTGTTTTCCTAAAAACAGTAAGATATGATGGAATTATTACATAACATGTATGCGTATAGTCACTAACATATGCAGCAAAGGAACGTTAAATCCACTGAGGGCGCCAAACAACTTTTGTAGAAAATTGTACTGATCTTCATACAGATTTATTATTATTACAGATTATTTATTTAGAGTAGGAAAGGGTTAATAACATGAGCTTTAGTTAACATTATCCCTTATTAAAATTTTGCAACATATAAAAGGCAATATTTACATTATTCTGTTTTGCGTTTATACTTGGTTCTAATTTTAAAATGTTTTACCTTTCATAGTATATTTTTATGCCTCCCACAAAATAAACTTTATAATGATGTTTAGTATTTTATAGCACATTATGATATATCACATGTCTGTTTTAGGGTATCTGGGTAACATGTAAGGTGACTGCAAAGATGAATACATATTTGGGATATATATATATATTTGTTTTTTTTAATTTGGTTTTTTTTTATTACTTTTGTTTTACTTCCTTTCCCTCACTTTATCAATTTTATTTATTGAGGAAAAGGACCAGCCTCTGCCTCTTTTCTCTGCCCATTGCTTGATTGAACACGGTGTATGAGAAATGGGGAAAGACGGATGTAGTAAATGCTGCTTCTGTCTTCTCCCCTGAGGTACCTAGTAATGGGGCACCCGTCGTTGCTTGAACATCCTCCTCAAGCCCTTAAAATATGCCATGGCCCAGGCTTTTTTTTTTTTTTTTTTTGTGTGTGTGTGGGGTGTTGTTATCTGTAAATGGTGCCACTTTTTTAAGTGGCACCATTTAATATTCCATGTAATATACTGTATTATATCTAATTAAAAAAAATCTAAGTGTAATGAAATTGACAAACACATTTGTGGCGTTTTTTCTTGTGGGCGACGTTTTTACAGGTTTTAAAAAAAAAATCTTTTGTACATAAAAAATATTTTCCATTTTGCCATATGCTGCGGCTAATAACTTTTTTCACACTTTGGTGCACGGACCTATGTGAGGTGTTATTTGCAGTATGTGATGGCATATTCATTTATATCAATTTGGGACCTACATGACTGTTCGATCATTTATTTATTTTTTATTCAAATATTCATGGATCGAAAAATAAGGACGTGGCTATTTAGAGATTTGTGCTCTTTTCCGTTACTGTGTTCACGGCCGGGAATAATCTTTTTAATATTTTGATTGAACTGTCATTTTGGGACGTGCCCAAACTTATGATTTTTACTGTTTATTTTTTTTTTTATGTGATCCAGAGAAAGGGGGGTGATTTTAAATTTACTTTTTTAAGATGTGTGTATATATTCAGCCACTGGCTGAATCCAGCAGCTCATCCCCCATGCTTTCTCGCTTTATGCAGCAGTAATGTCATGTGACTAGAGTGTCATCATCGCAGGGCCTAGAGGACCAGTGATGTCCAAATAAAGTACTACTGAACCCATGCTTATTTCCATAAATGCATTTACATTTGCAAAAAATACATCAAAACAGAGACCAAGAAAGATGTGTATCACAACAGCAAATTTGGAAAGATGTATAGTACTCCTAAATTTTGCTGACTTAATTTTCTGCTGACAGGTTCCCTTTACCTAATAAACCACTTACAGTATGTTATCAAACAGCCGAACAACTTCCAGATAATGTTTCTCTCATGGTCCTGGGTGATGGTCTTATCCAGAAAATCTACTTTGAAGTGAGATGTAAACTAGTTGTATAAAGTCAAGTAGGCGGAGATTTTAACATTGAAGTCATGCTCTCTCTTCCTCAGAAATCCCCCTTCACTGTAATATATGGTTTTGCATTAATAGACTTCAATAACCACATCTCCTGAAGTCTGATACATAATGTCACTCGCAGGGGAGGAGGCCTTCAGCATTCCCCACCTTGACTTCAGTGTTAAGCACTCCACCTCCTTGCTTGGATGATGCCACCGCACTGAGACATGAAAGAAACAATAAATAGAAGGTGCTACGCTGTTTGCCAATATTCTGGTAGTGATTTATTAGGTCAATGATAGGTGATGACAGGTTCCCTTTCAGCCAACGTAAAAAATTGAAACAGAAAACAAATGATACATGTGCCTCACGGTTGTATGGAGATGGCTATATACTGGTGGGGTCTGTGATCAATGCATTTCCCACCCTAGACTTATACTCGAGTCAATAGGTTTTCCCAGTTTTTAATGGTAAAATTAAGGGTCTTGGCTTATACTCTAGTACATTGGTGGCGAACCTATGGAACGGGTGCCAGAGGTGGCACACAGAGCCCTCTCTAAGGTGCCCATACCCTAAAGCAGAGTTCATCAGACAGGACTCAAGGCCTTCTGCAGTCCCAGGCAGCCCAGAACCCTAGGAGGAAGCTACAATGATAATCCAAACTTCTTCTCCTTATTTCTACTGTATTGGTGTCCTTAGGTGCCTATACAATTTAAACATGTGACAGAGCAGGGAGTCACACCAGTATCATTCTGGAGTTAATGTTTTTTTTACATCACTTTTTATTGCATTTTTTTAAATGGTATAAATCATTATCTTTGGTGGGTCTGTAAATACTAACTTATTTTTATTCAGCAGGCCTTCATGGACGTAGTGATATTATGTGTGGGGATTGTTATGATTTTGATCTTTTTTTACATGTCATTGTATGTGTGAATGGGGCTTTTGGCCAGATTTATTTATTTTATTTTTTGGTCAGTAACCTTTTATTAGAAATGTGCATTGGGCGTTTAAAGCATGTTGTCATTTACAAGCTGTTGCAGTGCTTTTATATGTTTGTAACACTTGTAACACCACAAAATTAGAATTAAGTATGAATCATTGCTTTTAAGGAATTTGGCATTTATTCCTGTTGCTGGATTAAGTCTGTTGTTGTGTTTGTTTTTTTTTTGTTTGTTTTTTTGCTGGTCTTCGGTGGGGGAATCCATTATTGCACGGAACGTACCGTACGTGCTAGCGACCTGGTGAGCTGATGAGCCCCCTTCCTCCCCTGAAGCAGGCAATGTTGCGGTTGTGCTGACTGGGGAATTTAACTGGTTAAACACCTGCGATTGGACCTCACACAGACCATGGGTGTTAGGCCCGTTCCACACTTGCGAGTGTGATGCGATAAACTCTCATCACACTCGCAACGCATGCTGCCCGGGTCTCCTGGCCCAATGCTGCAAACAGGAACTAAACTTGACTTGCTGAGTTCAGTCCTGGTTTGCAGTGTTTGGGCCGGGAGACCCGGGTAGCATGCGTTGCGAGTCCATCGCATCACACTTGCAAGTGTGGATCCGGCCTTACACTGGGATGTCTGCTGTTAGTTACAGCTCATGCCGTGTGTTTCATGATGCCGCCTCTCCTTCTTGCTTTCCTGGCTGTCGTGCAGTCCACCAAGGATGCGAGGCTTGAAAAAGGCACTGAGCATGGTATGTCCTGTGTTGCCACAGACTGCAGGAGGTGACCTTAATAGAGGAGGCTGCCCACAGAGAGGGCTTGGAGTGCCACCGGTGCCATAGGTTTTCCACCACTGCCCTATTCTGTCGATGTGGAACCCTTGACAGGTGCAAGTTATATAATAATGCAGGAGCTTACTCTAGATTTGTGAAGCACTTCATATATTGGGAAATCTGACTTGTGAGAAGTTTTGAAGGCCGAAAACTAACCTAACTGCAATGATCACCCATTGATCACAGCAACGGTTAGTCGTGTGAATGGGGCCCTTAAGCTTTTGGCCCCTTTCGCTGGTTATTTGCCTGTGGTACCAGATCCTGTCGGACAACCATTATAAAATGTTTCTGTAATATTTGGTGCTGACACTCCCTGAGACAGAAGGTAGGGGCAGCATTTTGCCATATCGGTGAGGGACTTTTAAAGAGGCAGCTAAACGTGTCTAAGATGTCAAAATGTTTAAAGCGGTTGTCTATTTTCAGCAAATAATTGAAGAAAATAATTGTGAAGAAAAGTTATCCATTTTTCCAATATTGTGTCCGTATGAATTCCTCACTTTTCTATGGGAAGCTTGTTTACTTCCAGTGGTTAGAAATCTGTTCCTGGTCATGTGCTGTCACAAAGGAGAATGGGTTGTTATATAACAAGCTAATTATTCTTTGTGAGGGTACATCTACACAGCTGTATGTCCGTCCGTCTGCAACCGGGCGGGTATACCGCTATGCGCTGGAGAGGAGGAGGTGACTCCTCCATAAAGAAAATCGGTGCAATGCCGCACACCCTGGGAAAGAGAGGGCATGCTCTATCTTTTCGCCCTGTACAGCGTCTCCCTATAGTGCCCATTTTACGTTCTAGGAAAAAGTTAGGAGATGGGTCCTTTGACCAATCTCCCTTCCTTGGCGTTATGATTGTATTCCTGATGACAAGCCTAATGTCCTGCAAGGTAGATAGGTCATGGACAGTAATCATATGACCCTCAGGCATATAGTCAGTTTATGGACACGGATTGGTGGCTGATAAGGTGAGACATTTCTGAACCAGGGGGTTTTACAATTTTTAAGGAAGCACATTTTAAAAGGTGTATAGAAGTACCTAGTATTCTAAGCACACACACATTACACACCATCCCCATCACAAATTGTGCTGTAAATGAATGGCATGTCAATAAAAATGTTAAAGAGCACTTGTCACGGCATTAGGAACTGCTTACTAAAGTAAGCAGCTCTTAGTGCTACAACAGTCCCAGCACTGTTACACTGTTGGTGTTATCATAAACCTCCGATAACGCTATCAAACACTGCCGCAATGTACACTAGAAATGCTGGACTGCTCTTAAAACGGTTGGGCGTATTCGTGAGGGGGCAGGATTAGGGGCGGTGGCATGATGCTCGGCAGACGCAGAGAGCCTATGTAGTGAGCGGGACGGTGCGGGGAAGAGGCAGCGGCCCCTCATGAATATGCCTGACTGCTTTGAGAATGGTCCGGCGTTTTGTAGTGTACTTTGTGCCAGTGTCTGCTGCTGGGACTGTTGTAGCACTAGGAGCTGCTTACTTTGGTAAGCAGCTTCTAGTACCGTTTTTAAGGGTGACCCCGGTCACCAAGGGTAATCCAAACCAGAAGTATGTCAGGACAGTGCCTTTACAAGACCTGCATACTCGAGTGTGTGAATGTTAATGGTATGTCCCTTCTAATACTTATTTAAATGACCCCATCCTGAATAACCCTGGTGTATAGTTAATTGCAGTTTGGGAAACACTGGGACTCCCTGAACACATGCAATGTAAGATTTATTTGCATGTTGCTGTCCCTGTGCATGTTTTTGAAGTCTGTCTCTTCATGTAACTGTCCACACAAAGACTGATGTAGGGTTATTGCAGAGATGAATGAAAGCCGCCTGCTTCCTATAAAGGTTTTTGCTTCTGTGCCTGGTGTTGCCGGAGATAAGCCGAGCCTCAGTGTGTTGCCTACCGTAGCATCTGGACTGCTGCGCTCTCCTGACCCCTTGTGTACTGCTCTTGGCAGCTGCTTTACCTCTGGCTGTTTCCATTTGGCCAGGAAATGTGACTTGTTTGTGGAGATTTTTGGAAGTGTTTCATATTCTGTCAGCAAGTTTGGATCCCTTTTGGATTAATGCAACCAAATTTATTTAGGAGATTTTCTTTCCTCTATCCACTTAATTCTACACTTAAAGGAGTTTTCCCATGAAAGAAAATTCTCGTATTTCAATCCCCCTAGTGATGTTAACTCTTGTATTGCTGTTGTAGCTCCTATCACTCTCTAGGCTGGTCAAATTACAGAGTGTGGGTGGGGACTCTCTAAGCAGACATATTATGATCCATCTAGTTCTGTGAGCTGACAACGTGGCGAGATTATCCGGGTACAAGGTGTAGTTTCATTTACCCGTTGAAGATTGTACTAGTATCTGACACATAGAGAGATGATGAAATCCATGAGATGCATATTACCCACAATGACAGTCAGCTCTACTACATCTTTGCTGTTCCATAACACCTTCTAGATCTGCTGTGCCTTCCTCCCCCTCCCCAGATAAGTTCTTTATCTGTCTGTAGCTTTACACTCCGCTGCCGGCAGGAAGTTAGTGTCTGGGTATCAGTAAGAGAGGGCTCCACAGCCGTCCCTAAGTCAGAAGTTACAGGGTCGTGACAAACTGAAATTGTGTACACCCGGGCTGATAGAGACGGGTTGGAATTATATCTGTGAAATGCAGTTTTTTTTGTCAATAGGGAATTGGTGAATGTGTTATTTTGTTATCCCAAGTACATATAAGAAACTTCATGGGAACGGATGACTCTGGGACCACTTCTAACTACAAAGTGTATGTTCACATCTACAGATTCGCTCCAGTTGAAGCCCAGTGTATGCTTGTGTGGTCCTTCTGGCACTATTGTCTAGCCTCGTACATGTGAGCCTTATTATAGGTCATGAAATGCTTTCACATAACAGCAAATGTGAATGCTAAAGACACACCAGGTATAGGACAGGTACTGGCACCGATCTGTCATGTGCCCCACTTAATAAAAACTGTTTTATGACTAATGTGCTATATCGGCTCAAAACTGTATTATATCAAAAGTTATTGGCGTATTTTATTGCAATAAAGGACAAGTTTCTTCGCACTTTAACTGGGCTAGACACAATTATTAAGAACCTCTGATCTTCTGAGTCGTTTTTGGTGTGAGAAACCTCAAGTGCTAGTTTCTGTACTACATATATTACCATACACGTGCGCATCCCTGGCCGGACACTTCCGGGGTCCATCTTTGCCGCGTACCTTCTCTCCTGCTTGGAGCTCCAGCACTGCATCACGCGCTGCTCCATGGTGTCCGGGGCCATAAGCCCAGGTTGCGGGCACCAAAGATGCCAGACGGGGAGAGCAGCACAGCCATGATTATGCCCTGCATCCACCTGGGGAGCGGCGAATTTTTCTGCTCCTGCACCCACGCGTTCAGTCCCGGGTGAAGTGCACTACAGGGAATAATTGACAAGCGTATTTTTACTTATTCCACGTTTTCTTTTTCCAAAAAAAGGAATTTGGAGAGAGACAATTTGGATTTATAAGTGACCAGTGTGATAGCTACCATAATTCTAATGTGATATCCTTTACTAATGGTATGTTATAACCAAAGGAGTTCTGTGAAATATTGTAGAATGCGTTGCATTATCAGATATAATCTGGAAAAAATATTTGTTCCATTAATATTCCATGTTCCATTATGCAGAGGAAAACTACATACACAAAATATGCGGTTGATGTATCACTTTCTCTTGCGTCTCAGATTTCCTCCTCCTTTTCCATTCAAACTAGGGTACTTGCCCATCTCCTCTGCAGCAACTACTTTGCCTATGACTACCGCTGACCAGAGTGACTTTGTAACACATGGTTAGATGCAGGAACCACGGCTTGTAGCTGTAACGTCCATATCAACTGAGCATCACTTGTTTCCTCACTGTGCCAAGTTTTTTGTAAAAAGTTCTGAAAGCGGTTTATTATTTTGATGTATAAGGGTTAATATTTTTGTGAAATATTAGTGTAGTATTTTTGTTTTTAAGAGTAAAGTGTTTGATATAAATGTATTTTATTAGTCTCATTCCATATACAGGCAGGGTTACGTACAAGATGGGGTCCGGAGGTTTGTTCATAAGTTGTATTTGTATGTAAGTCGAAACTGTATTTTTTTATAATTGTAGTACCAGACAGAAAAAATTTTGGCCCCAGTGACAATTGGAGTTTTTAAACATTTTTTGCTGTAATGGGACAAAGGATTATCAATAAAGCTTCATTAGACACTTTACAGCTGATCATTGCAGTCTGGGAGTATAGTAAAGCACTTAGAAAGCTTCACCAGAGGTCAGAAGGGTCTGTCTGTAACTATGGGTTGTCTGTAAGTCAGGCGTCCTTAAGTAGGGGACAGGCAGTCCCTGACTTAAAGAAGAATTCCCATGTAGACTAGTTTCTTAAATGTACTCAGGATAACCAAATAACAGATTCTGTTATTAACAAAAATACAACAACCTGTCTCTCAGTCCTGTTGTACACAATTTCAGTTGCCCCTGGTTTCTGACCCTGAATCTTCTGACTTTGGGTCCGGAAGCCATCTTGGATTTCTGTGTAATGCCTTGCAGCTGAGGTTTCTGTCTCTGCTCCCTGCCCTCAAGCTCACTCACTGATGCACACAGATACAGACACTGGGGCTAATTTGCTAAGGGTCAGCATGTGCACTTTCATCAGACTTTCCAACGTTTTCGCATGGCTGTGACCGGTATTTAACAGGGGTCTTCGCTAGGATTGTGTTGCACGTGAATGTTTTTGGCGCAGCTGTGCTGGCTTTCATGTGATAGAAATTGAGGGGTGTGCCAGCAGACAATCCCACTGATTCGAACTGAGCGCAGGATTTAACTTTCAAATTGTCGCAAGACAATGCACTTACATGCACTACAGAGAAGAAGAATGAACTCCGGCGGCCCTGAGTGGGAAGCGACACATGTGCAATATCGGGTGCACAATCTTAACGAATCGCGACAGAGTGCAATCTCGACGGACATGCACTTTTGGGAAACTTCATCGAAAATGTTCCCCACTGAGTTCCTGCCAACAGCAGTAGCATGAGGAGAACTACAAGCTACAGACAAGTTCTTTATTTGGGGAGGCAGGAAGGCAACTCGGATCTAGTGTGTTGTGGAATAGCAGAGATATAGAAAGATTTGACAGATCAGAGATGAAATTCATTAGTTGGCTATTGCACATAATGACAGCCAGCTCTCCTACATGTCAGATACTAGTACAATGTTCAGAAGGTAAACGAAGGTCTTTATAAACCCGATAACCACATTGTCAGCTCACAGAACTAGATGGATCATAATGTGTCTGCTTTGAACTAAAACAGCAATACAAGTGAGTAAAATTGGGAATTAAAGGTTTAAAAATTTATCTTTTTTGAGTTATCACTAGGGGATTGAAATTTGAGATTTTTCTTTCATGGGGAAAACCCCTTTAAGAACACCCAATTTACAGACAAACGCTAATTTACTGTACTTTAGTCTCAGGTTGTAATGATGAACTGTAAGATGTCTGAAGTGAAGCTTTGTAGTTCTTTCTTGTTCTATTGGCAACCCAAATACAGGGTGTGTGTTTACTATAGTTTTTTTTTTTTTTTGTTGTCTCGATCAAGAATGTGGCAGCACTCAATGGCTTAGACTTTCTGCCATAGGAAGGGTTCAGTTCCTAAGCCCTGTCATACCCCGTAGCTGATAGCATTAACCCTACACACACATTAGCCCTGCAAACAGACTATGGATCGACCTGTGGCCTTTGAAATGTTGTTTGTGTGCATGGAGCATTAAAATCCTCTGTACACCTCGGCAAAGCATAAAATGCGCAGTTTTCTCTCTTTTAGCCTGGATCTGATGTGTGAAGCCCACCGCATCGGAGGTGACTGTAATTTCTCCACTTGTCAGAGGAAAGCCTAAGCATTTGATAAGAGTAACTTATTGCACTTGTGTAGACTGAGAAGACTCTTCACAACTCCCCCATCAATGTCAAGAGGAAAGAGCCAGTTTCAGTCAACTAGCGTTGTTATCTGGCCATTACTATGTGCCTGTGTAGAAGGATCCTAGAATATCTTTCTATGGATCTTTCCCATCAATAGCCACTGGAGATAGTAACATTGTCTCCTGCTATTACTTTCATGTGTTCTTTGTCGCACAATGTGCCAAAATGGGAGTTAATCTTATTTTAGATTTTATACCATTATTTTGTGGATAGTTGGCTCTCTTAAAGCATTACATGATTATCTGTCAATCTTACTGTCTTGTGCATAAACCAAAGAAAACCAGTAAACCATTATCAGATTTTAACTGTTAATCCCCTATACGTGGCAATCTAGCTGTGTGGGAGTGAACATTGCGTAAGGGATTTAGTAACTTTCTCCTAATACCTGCTTAAAAAAATATCCTTTGCTAACTGATGTGCTTTTTGTCCTTTGCAGTACCTTCCTGTACCTGAAGTTCCTGGTTGTCTGGGCGCTCGTGTTGCTGGCAGATTTTGTACTGGAGTTTAGATTTGAGTACCTGTGGCCGTTCTGGCTGTTCATCAGGAGTGTGTACGATTCATTCAGATACCAAGGCTTGGTACGTATATGAGGCTTAACTGCTTGTCTTCTCTTCACTGCTTCGTTGCTTGTGGACATTTGTAAATGTTGAGGAAAGTGGTGGGAGATGGGAAGAAATCTAGGGGTCGGAAGAGGATGTAGGATCAAATGGCCCAAAGGTTGTCAAAGATGTATGTTGACTTGTTAGGATACAGCCAATTCTCAAAGGTATACTTTGGATTGTCATCCTGCAAATTGAGAATGAGATTTAAAAATCTCATCCATGTGCAGTGCATGATGCAATCACCCACTGGTGGGGTTATTGAGTCCATGCTTTGTCAATTTAGCTTCGGGGTAATTTAATGACCAAATATCCAAGCACCAGCAGTTAGTTGTGTGCTGTGATGATACCCAGTCTTTGAAATAAATCAAGTGTCTCAGTCTTTATGGTAACTGATTGATTACCTTGTCTGATGCTGGGTTATAGACCTGGGGTAGTTTGGGGTTGTCCAAAACTTATTAAAAAAACCAAAAGGTGGCTGGAGGGGGCCACTTAAAAAATGTACTTGCCTCCCGGCGCCCTCCAGGTATCCTGCTCTGGCCAGCCACGCCCTTCTTTCCCTATTCACCGCTTTATATATGCTGCACGGATGGGTGTCTAGTTTGGCCTGAAGCTGAATCCAGCACTTCTTTCGTGGCCGTGTTTCGGAGTGATAGCAGCGGGGGACACCAGGAGGGTGCCGGAAGGGAAGAGTATTATTATTACGAACACCTTTTTTGTTTTTTTATAAGTCTCAGACATCCCCTATAAAGGAAACCAACAGTAAAAAACCTCTAAAGATGCTAATATCCGCTCCCCTTTATGTTGATCCTGGTCTTCTCCAAACTTTACACGCTGGGATCACCTAGAAAAGAGACTTATAATTAGCAGCATGCAGTGCCGGGACAAGATGTCCAGCGCTCTGGGCTGCTAATTATGCACACCCCCTTCTTGACCTCTCCCATGTTGGAGAGGGAGGCATCTTTCTTGCAGGAGGTGTTACCTTTCGCGTGATGTCACCTCCCTCTATAGACATTGGAGAGGGACCTTGTGGGGCGTGCAAAAATAGCAGTCCAGGGCATCGGACATTTGTCCCCACACTCTGTGAAGCCAATTATAAGTTTTTCTAGTTGTTCCCGGTCATTTTTTACCTTTCTTTGGGATTTTACACTGACCATCACTGAGTTATACCAATAAAACAGAGTAAAATTGTTGCATGGACAGGGACTCTGAGCAAACACTTTTAGCCCTCTGTGCTTTGAGATGCTGTGTGCTTAGATTATCAGGGTACAGGTTTATCTACACTTTAGCTTCTTAACATTCTTCTAGTATCTGACACAAAGAAAAAGAGAGATTAAACAGATCAGAGTAATGAGATGGTTATACGACACAATGACATCCTTTGGCGGCACTTAGTTCTGGTAGCGGTATTTAGTGACCTGCTCACTTCATGTCACCTTATGGCCAAGGGCAGATAGTCTGGAGTGACTTCTGTATAACTTGGTGGAATAAATGGGAATACCCCTTTAAGTATTTCTTCTAAGCAAATAAATGTCATTGTTTGTATAATGAATAGATTTTTCAATTTCTGTTCTGTATAGATTCTTCACCGCTTTCTAGATCACTGCTTGCTGTCATTCTATAGGAAGCTTCTATGTTACTTCTAGTGGACAGAAATCTACCCATGGTCACACAAGTGCACGACTCGTTATGTCACATAGCTCTGCTTACTCTGTGCTACTAAAGAGTTGTGCACCTGTGACTGGTCAGATTTCTGTCCACTGAAAGTAAACATAGAAGCTTTCTATAGACTGACAGCAAGCAGAGATGTTAAGAATTGATATAGAAAGTATATTGGAAAATTGTATAACCTTTTAATATACAAACAATAACATTTGCCGAAATGGGAATACCCCTTTTAACAAAAAAATTTGTAGCTTGTTCTGTGATCTATATGTTGTTTGGAATAATGGCAAAATTTTCTTCCAGAGTCTAATACCACCTCTTTTCTGTTTTTGTTTCAGGCCTTCTCAGTATTTTTTGTGTGCGTAGCATTCACATCCGATATAATATGTCTCCTATTTATACCAGTGCAGTGGCTATTTTTTGCGGCCAGTACCTATGTTTGGGTACAGTATGTGTGGCACACAGGTAATCTTTTGTCTTTTAAATGTGGGTTTTTTTTATTTAATTGAAGTGTCTTTTTCTTTCTTCCCCCTTTCCTTTGCTTGGTTTTTTGTTAACATTTTCCTAATATACTTTACAAACTATTATTTTCTTAATAAAGAAACAGACTGCAATGTGCCCCTTAGTTACAATGTTGCTTTGATCCTGTAGACAGATTTGCCATAGCAACATACAAGACTGATCTCTGTCTGTTTGTTACAAAGCTGTGATGTCAAATGTCAAGCTGAAAGTAAAGGGGTTAATCCTACCTGGGTGAAGTTGGCCCCCTACCTTGTTCAATCACACAAAATTGGTGTTAAATGTTTGTGCAGCAGAAATTTTCGTTTTGTTTTAATTTTTTTTTTTCAGAGGTCTGCAGAGTTTTTCCTTTCAAAGTACAATGTGTTTGCTAGCACCCCCTGGTGATCAAACCAGATGTGTCACTAGTTTTTTTTTTTTTTTTTTAACCAATTCATCCTAAACACCCTAACTTTAGTAAACACCAAAACGTACCATAAAAATGATAGCAGCAATCTCCCCCTCTCCCGAAGCACAGTAAACATTTTCTAATAGTATATTCATTGCTTCTCAAGTGCCTTCCTGTGTTGAGGGCAGAATATGGGGTGCGATCACTCTGATCCTTTATAGCACTGCAAGATTTACAACAGAAACCTTATGTTAGTACAGCATGTGTACTTCCTAAAATTGAGTAGCTTGCTCTTCCTGTCCCTAGTTTCTGGAGATGTGGGTTGCTTTCTTCATTTGGACACCTCCCTTTTTCATATTTCGTTTTATTTTCTTGGTTTACTTCCAGCATGTAAATGTTGCTGTGGAAAGTTGATCCAGTGGATAGTGTAGTTAAACAGATTTGGATATTTGGAAAGGGGACATTCCAATTTGAATATCTGCAGGGAATGACATCTGACATATCAGTGACCACTTCCAAGTTAAGGGCTGCATTCTTTTTTAAGATGATCTGCTTGTCAGAAATTTCTGAATGTTTTTGTAACCATATGGAATAAAGCATCCCATCACACACAGCTTTGCATATCCGATCAGTGGAAGTTAACCCCGTGTCACTTGATTATTTAAGGAGCGACCATGCATCAGAAGTGGTACAATTTTGTAGTGACCTGGAAAAGTGCTGTAAGCCTAGTCTTATTCAAGTGAATGGGATTGATCCTGCTCACATACCAGCTTCCATAAATTTCCCCCCCCCCCCCCCCCCCCCCCAGTGATCAGACATTTATCACAGAGACTGTGAATACGTGATAAATATTTTGGGGAAACCACTATTAAAGAACTCCAAAAAAGGCCTTTGATTTACCTTTTTATATTGGTTTCTAGGATATAAAGTATTGCAAGTACTCCTACTATTCTAGTAATAGAAGTAATCTGTAGATTGATACAATGACAGATTACTAAATTTGTGGGTTTTGGTTTAGGGGTAACCACCTTTCAACCTACAAATATCTGAATGGGCAGTGCAGAGATATTTCTGATCCTTTTCTACCTTTTCCTGGGACCAGGACAACCTCTATAGGGGTATCCTCTACAACTAGAGGAGAGTTGGTTCTGCCATCGCCATAGACTGGGTTTCTTTACTGTAAGAGCAGTGAGACTATGGAACTCTTTGGAGGTTGTGATGGTGGATATTTGGCTGTAAAGAAAGGTATCCAGGCCTCTTGAACACGTGCTAATATATCACATGTTATGGGAACACTAATTTTATTTAATGTTGATCCAGGGAGTTATTCTGTCTGCCTTGTAAAAATGAGTTATATGCCCTGCATTCCAGTCAGATCCAGTAGGGACTACAGGGCACATTGGTCAAAATCTATATTGGAAAGTCCCACATTGAAATGTAATAGATTGAAAGCAAGATGGTTATGTGCTCCACCGTGCATTGACCCCTTTTCACAAGCTTAGGGGTGGGATCACGTAACCGTACTTGAAACATCTAGAAAGTTTGAGCAAGCAGCCATCACATTAGTGAAAATCTTGACCTTTGTTTTTCTTCTTTCTGCAGAAAGAGGCGTGTGTTTACCTACAGTCTCGCTGTGGATACTCTTCGTCTATATCGAAGCAGCCATTAGGTTTAAAGATCTGAAGAATTTTCATGTAGATTTATGTCGTCCATTTGCTGCACACTGGTAAATTGATGTAGCTCTGTGTTATCATAGTAATCATAGCAATCACCCACCCACACCCATCTAGGAGGTATCTAGTAGTAACTTTTTTCCCTTTGTGTTTGTACAGTATTGGGTATCCGGTAGTCACTTTAGGCTTTGGATTTAAAAGCTATGTCAGCTATAAAATGCGGTTAAGAAAACAGAAAGAAGTACAGAAGGAGAACGAGTTTTATATGCAGCTCCTGCAGCAGGCATTACCCCCAGAGCAGCAGATGTTACAGAGGCAAGAAAGGGAAGCAGAAGAAGGTAGGTACTTGATCAGAATGGCTTTCATTGGAGCCACAGATGGCTATGGATGGTTTGTATGCCAGTATTCTTACTATTCAGAGTAATGACCTTTCTTTTTCACTCTACAGCCGCCAAGGGTTTATCTGAAATGGATTCTTCAATACTGTTACAGCACAACGGACTCTCATCAAATAAAAAAATTTCCAGCACGTTGCCAGAGCTGGAGTATAAAGAAAAGGGCAAAGACAAGGATGTGAAAAGACACAATTTGGGGATTAACAACAACATCCTGCAGCCCACAGACTCTAAAGTACAGGAGATTGAATATATGGAGAATCATATCAACAGTAAACGACTAAATAATGACTTGGGGAGTACAGAAAACCTTTTAAAGGAGGACATGTGCACTACTTCCTCTAAAAACTACAAGAACACCACAGGGACTGCAAATTCATCTCCTAGGAGCCACAGCTCATCCAATGGGACTATCCCTTCCTCAACATCCAGCAAAAATGACAAGAAGAAATGCACTAGTAAAAGTCCGAGCATGCACAAAGATCCAACAGAGAATTGTATTCCAAACAACCAGCTTAGTAAGCCAGATACATTAGTAAGGTGAGTAGTGGAGTGTTTCCAGCCTGTGTTCTTTATGTATTTTATTAGGCAGCCTGATAAATGGGTAATGGCTGTTTTCTTGTGAAATCGACGGCACATCTGTCAATGACTTTGTTTTTGCTATTGACAAGGATTCCACTAGCACTTATGTAATACTGGGCAATACCTCAAACTCAGAATATAGTTATATCGGAATAGCAGAAAAAAGAGGGGTCCCTTTTGAGAGGACTCGTCTCCTCTTGACTGGCTTATACGGGCATTCCCTGACGTCCGTTGTTCTGACTTATAAATGACCCCCTAGTTACGAACATGCACTGGGGTAATCCCCGTTCATGTGACTTCTCTACCTGCACAGCAGCTTGCAAAAGAAAACCCTTCTCTGATCACAAGTGACAAAGGACTCTTGTGCAATCTCACCTTGGTTACCCACTATCTAAGATAGATCGCTGGTAACCAAGGAAGCTTGTGCTAATGAAAGTGCACAAGTGTCTTTGGTTACTCTCACAACTTCCTTCACAGCTAGTTGGCTAAAGATCTTCAGGAGGGGTGGTCTTACATGGTCTAATCCATGCAAGGATCCAATTCTGGTGTGAAGTTGCAGTATGCTTACCAGGGTATCTTGGTTGGTCATGGAGCTCATGTCTCCCAGTTCAGGCATCCTTAGGTGAAGCAGCGGAAGTCCTCCTACTCTTTCTTCAGGACTGTGGCTTGCATTTCTTCTTTCTAGCCATTGCTATTTGAAATCCAGCATAACCATGGGCACTTGAGCTGGTGAGATTGCAAATTCCTGTGATCCCTGACAGCACTTTTTCCTACAAGCCTCTGCTGTCTGAAGTCGCAGGTACCAAGGAGGCTTGTGCAGCTGAGAGCGAAAGTCTCCTTGGTTCTTTAATTCTTTAATTGGATTTACACTACAAAATATACCAATTGCGACTTGCATAAAAATCTACTTGAGAACAAACTTAAAGGGGTTTGTCCATGAAATTCTCAAATTTCAATCCCCTAGTTCACCCAAGAAAGATCATTTTTAATCCCTTACTTTACAATTTTACTCAGTAGCTAAAACCGCAATACCGATCACTGGTCAGTGTCAAAACCCAGTGTGTAGGTACAGGATTATCTAAACTTTTCATTTAGTTTCTAAACATTGTACTAGTATCTGATACATAGAAAGAGAGATGAGACAGATCAGAGATGATATACATGACTCAGCACTTCTACATCTCAGCTACATACATACATACATACATACAGCTCTACTATATACCTCCCTCCCCAGATAAAAAACTTCTCTGACTGTAGCTTTACACTTCTTAAGCTGTGTTCATGCCAGCAGGAAGTCTGTGAGAGCTGGTCCTGGAATTCAGGTGGAGGAGCCGCTGTAGGGAGCAGAGGGAGAGAGAAGCTCTGTGAAGCCTCAGGCAAATTGGTTGCCGACCCTAATGTCTGAAAATACAGGGTCGTGTCCAGGGGCAACTGAATTTGTGTACACCAGGACTGATAGACAGGTTGGACTTATATCTGTGAAATGCTGCATTTTTGTTCATAACAGTGAATTGGAGAATGTGTTATTGTGTTATCCAGAGTACATTTAAGAAACTCCTCTTCGTAGGAATACCCCTTTTAAGGCGTAATATCCCTGTATTAGCAAATGCTTGCATGCTTTTATGAAGTAACATTGTTTTGAAACCGTTTCAATAACTCCTACACAAAATATACACAAGGGGGAGTGTGTTTAATGCTAGATCACTCTAGCCAAGTGGACCACATTATTTTGAAATGGGCTGGACAATGCCGGCTTCAGACACTTTGCCTTATGTGACCTCTGAGGTAGATTAACTTGTATCTGATCTGTTTTTCTTTTACAATCAGATCTTTTCAGTTCCATTTCAACTAAAGTGAGTGGAAATAGCTGTAGAGCACATCATAGCTGACCTCTAGAACTGTCCTGGAGGAAGTGTACGCTCTGTAAAAGTCTCTGGCTCAATACCTTGACTTGGCCCTCCTGCACACGACTGTTGGTTTTAAATTGTATATAGTTTCTTATGCATCCACGTTATATTGTTTCAACAGCCAGGAGGATCAGCAGTCTTCCCTGGCCTCAAAACATAGAGCATGTCCTATTCCTGCCTGTGTTTGTGCCCAGTGCCCTTGCTTCCAGCCTTTGAATAAGCACGAGGTTGTGTGCAGGTAGGCTTAGGGACATGAATGTAAAACACCGGTAAAATTTTTAGAAAAAATCATATTTGAATTTAACATGGTCCTTTTTTTAATGTAAATTCTTATGACAATGCAGTATATAGCAAGGAAAACTGTCGCTCTAAACATAAGGCATACACAACAACATTACAGGCACAGCCCCCAGTAGTATACAGCACAGCCCCCAGTAGTAACAGCACTGCCCCCAGTAGTATACAGCAACCGCCCCCAGTAGTATACAGCCTAGCCCCCAAGTATAACAGCCCAGCCCAGCATAAAAAAAATAAACTATTACTCACCCTCCGGTGGCCCCGATGTTCGGCGCTGCTCCCGCCCTCCCCGATGTCCGCGCCGTCTCTTTCTTCGCCGGGCCCCCATTGATCTTCCCCGGCAGGCGCCTATATGACGCGCCGCTGCTGACATCATACTAGGCACCGCCCCGGGAAAAGCATGGCGGCGCCCAGCAAGAAGAAGACGCGCGTAGACTGAAGACACACAGCGCGGACATCGGGGCCAACGGAGGGTGAGTATGCGTCCCGATGTCTTTTTGAGGCTGCCGGCAAGCTTTTTGAGGCTGCCGGCAGCCTCACTGTGCAAACACCCCGCCGCTCGTTGGGGCTAGCACCGATCGCGGGTGTTACCGGTAAGCGGGCGGACTGGGCCATAGTAACCCACTGGAAATTTTCCCGGTGGGGCCGGTTGGTTATGTTTCCAGTCTGGGCCGGTGCGGAGCTCGTCCGGGGCCGGTCCGCACTGCCTCCTCCCTTCAACTTTTCATCTAATCTATAGTACCTGCATCGACGATGCAGGTACTATAGATTAGTACACAGACGCAGCGCAGCACTGCTGCTTCTGTGTCTGTTTATACACTCAGTGGAGGAGCGTTGACACCTACCATAGTCAGCCTGCCTCCATGTAGCTCGCGCGCGTTGATGTGAGAGGCGCGGAGCTTGACGTCACTACTATCTCAGCCCGCGCGCCTCTACACCAAGACCGGGGAACGAACGAACCGTGCCATATAGGGAGTATTATTGGATTTTTTTCTTTTTTTTTTGTTTTAAATATAGAATTGGACTCGATTCTTTATTGGGGCTGGAGGGGGCTAAATTATATGTCTGGGGGGGGGGGGGGCAATTATTATTTATCGGGGTGGGTGCGGGGGGGACTTATTCTTTATCTGGGGCTGGCAGGGGGCATAAATATATGTCTGGGGCGGGGGGGGGCGTTATTCTATATCTGGGGCATGCAAGGGCATTGATTATATGTCTGGGCAGATGCGAGGGGGCTTATTCTATTTCTGGCTGGCAGGGGGAGTGATTATATGTCTGGGGGGGGCATTATTCTATATCTTGGGCTACAAGGGGCATCTGATTATGGTCTGGCGGGGGGGGCATTATTCTATATTTGGGGCTGGCAGGGCCATTATTATATTCTGGGGCGTGCGGCGGGGGGGCATTAATTCAATTATCTGGGGCTGGGTGTCAGGAGGCATAATTCTGATGTCTGGGAGCGGCTGGGGTTGCCATAATTCTTTTTCTGGGTAGGCTGGGGCCATTAATCTTTCTGGGGTCAGGGGCTGGGGCCTAAGTCTATGTCTGGGGCAGGCTGGGGCCATTAATTCTATGTCTGGGTGGGTTTGGGGCCATTATCTTATTTCTGGGGTTTTGGCTGGGGCCATTATTCGTATGTTGGGATAGGCTGGGTGGGGGCCCATTAATTCTACTGTATGGGGAGGTGGGGAGCATATATTCTATGTATGGGGTAGGCTGGGGGCCATAATGTCTATGGTCTGGGGAGGCTGGGGCCCATATATTTACTATGGGTCATAGTCCGAGCTCTATCAATACGCGGTGGGTGAGGGGTGGGGGGGTGGGGGTTAAAGGAGAGAGAGAGAAAGCGAAATAAAATATCGTATGCGTTGGAAAAGGGGTAGTCTTATACGGCAAATATATCTTAAACTCTATATTTTAAACAGGAAAGTAGGGGGGTCGTCTTATACACCAGGTCGTCTTATACGCCGGAATATACGGTAACCCAAGCTAATGAGATAATAAAGTCACTTTTAGATGTGCGCCAATGTATTAGCCGCAAAATAATAGAACCCTCCGCACTTCATAAGAATGAGAGTGAGAACGTCATAACATAGGTGGAAATAATGGAGGATGATGGGAAATAAAAACTTTATTCCAGAACATGTGTGTGTTTTTGGTCAGGGGCGTAACTTGGAGAGGCAGGGCCCCATAGAAGATGTTTGAATGGTGTCCCGTAACACCTTATAAAATATACACATTTGTATACTCAGACATTTATAACATTTATACGCTCTTACACACATTTATGCACTGATAAATATGCTGTACAATGTGCAGGATAATATGTATATAATGGTGCAAATCTTCCATTCTTTAATGTGTCAGGTCAGAAGCAGGGCCCCCTGACACTGTGGGCCCCATGGCGGCTGCTATGGCTGCTACTGCTGTAGTTACGCCCCTGTTTTTGGTGTTACATATAACTTTATGGACATCTTCTGGGTCACAGTGTTAATTTTTAATAGCGACATTAGGCAAAGAGGATCGAATGTTCATCTTATCAGTCAATTTTTGCAAAAAAAAAAAACTATCACGAAATAAAAGGCAATAAGAGAGAACGTGTGTTCTTAGATAGTTCAGCAAAGAGAAGGCTTAAAAACATGAATATTAGTTGATATGATCCCTTCTCAAAATGTAGTAACATATAAAGTGAATATTTCCGTTATCTGTGAGGTGTAGCAGCTCCTGTGTCCAGCAGGGCTGTTTCTCTGGCTCTGACACATAGAACCTCACTTCTTTTTTCCTATGAAAGAAGAGAGAGAATTTGTGTTTCTAAGGGTGATGCCACACATGGTGTTTTGAAACTGTTTTTGGTCAGTTTTTAAGCACTCCGTTAAAAAAGCATGCGTTAAAAAACGCCTCAGTTTTTTTTAAAACGCATGCGTTTTTCGAAAACGCATCCGTTTTTGGCAGGTTTTCTGAATTTGCGCAATAAAAAACGGACAAAAACAGATGCGTTTTCAAAAACTGATGCATTTTTAAAAAACTGATGCATTTTTTTAATGCATGCGATTTTTAACGGAGTGCTTAAAAACGGACCAAAAACGGTTTCAAAACGCCATGTGTGGCATGTGTGGCATCACCCTAAGTGTCAGGAAAACAGAGCTATTAACTGTTAAACTGCAGTCGGGAGTGATTTTTACTCACTTTAAACCTGAATATCTCTGGATCCATAGCACCTAGAAACAAAATTCAAGATTCATTTGAAAGAAGAGATTCTCTCACTTTGCCTACCCATAGCACCGGCCCTGAATAGGTCTAGTTCTATGGACGTCACACAGATCCATTGAGTTAAAGGGGGAGATTTATTAGAGGGCAAAATTGTTGTAGTAGCTCATGGCAACCAATCTTGTCTCAGCTTTCATTTTCCCACAGCAGTTTAAAAATGTAACCTGAGCTCTTATTGGCTTCCATGGCAACTAGAACAGTTTAAGGGTGGTGGAACATGTGGCGTTTTGAACCCGTTTTTGGACCGTTTTTAAGCAGTCCGTCAAAAAACGCATACATTTTTGGAAAACGCATCCGTTTTACCAATTATCTTAATTAAAACTGGTCAAAAACCGATGCGTTTTCAAAAAATGCATGTGTTTTTTGACGGACTGCTTAAAACGGGTTCAAAACGCCACATATGCCACCACCCTAAAGGAAATCTACCACCGGTATAAATGTTTTTTTAAGCTAAAGGCACTTACTGGTGGACTCTGTGCTGCTGATCCTGGAACATATTGTGGTTCGGAACAAAAACCACAGCTTTTTTTTTAAATCAACTTTAGATGATATTCAAATGAAGCTCAGGCGATCCGCCGAGCACCTAGCACTTCTACAATCAAGTAAAGAAAGGATAAACCAATGACACTTGCTCATAGGTCCACTCACCGTGATTGAGGTAATCCTCTTACATTTGTTATCCATGGCCTCCTTCCTTCTAAAATCATCTTTAAAAGTTATGCAGATGAGCTCAAGGGGCACTTCTGTGATCTGGCTTTACAGACTGTTACACTATATAAAACTTATATAAAGTAGGCTGACAACTACATTTTGCAGAGCATAGGCTTTTGGAGCCTTTCATCAGATGAAAATTAAATTCCTGGTCACAGGTTCACTTTAAAGGCAGTTTCAAACCATCATGGTCAATCTGTTAACTCGTAGTCAAGGGACTCTGAAAGTCCACATGAGACAACTGTTTGCATCAGAAGACTTTAGTTGTCAGATGATTTTGATGTTACAGTGTTCTCTTCCTGTGGTATATTCTTGGTTGGGGGGAGGGGGGGGATTCTGTTGGGCTCTGGTAACTACATATTAACAAGTTCTGGACCATAGCAATTAGTGTCTGATTTTTAAAATTGGTTTTAAACCCTTCCACTGCCAGGCTTTTTTGGAAATTTTGAAGTTATTGGGCAGAGTTTGACCAAAATGTTTACAATTTTGAGGAGTACAAATAAAAATGAAATTGCAGCATAAAGAGTTAAACTAAACCCACAACAACCCGTATATTCTCTTAAAGTCGACACTTGCCCCATATTTATAATATCATTAAAGAGTTTATAAAGTCAAGAAATGCCGGTGACTTGCAGGTCATCCAGCGGAGACGTCGGCACTGCCGGACCCGGTGCAAGGACGAACCGATGGCAAAGGCACAACACTTCAGGTCTGGTCAAATCAGATTACACGGGTGGTGCTCTGCTTAAAGGTAGACCGGTAAACCATGCAGACATAAAAGACAGGAAATAGCGGCACTCACCCAAAATTCTTCTTTATTCGATTTGGTGCATAAGACAGGGAGGTGCAGCACAGAGAAGACTTCGGCGACGGACCGTTTCGCGCACTCCTGCGCTTAGTCTAGCCGTATCGGCCGTATCTAGCCGTATTAAAGAGTTTAGACATGTGAATCTTTATGCAATTTTGATACAAAGTGTAATATTTTTATAGAAAATGCATAAAAATTGACTGGTGGCAAAAAATGTTCCCCAAGCTGAAACTATTTAGCTTAACATCTAAATGTAATAGATGAACATGTGTAGATTTTACAGAAATAGTCATATGTTTACATGGATAAATTGTCAAATTACTAAAACTGAAATGACCAAAAATGTGCCTTTCAGCTACAAATTTTAAGACCGTCACAACCTGCAAAATACAGTAATAAAACAGATTAAAAAGTATAGGCAACCAGAAAACCTATATATATTTTGAAAGCGGCGAAACCTGGCAATTTGCATTTAAGTTGACAGACTGTACCCCCATAATGCAACTTTGCGACAAACATACATAATTAATAAGAAAATGCATTGAAAATGCAATGAAAACATACTTTTTTTTTTCCATAACTCACTCAAAAGCAGAGGTTTATGCACAAAAAGGATTCGAAAATAACAAAGTGAGCAGATTTATATATACCACAATAAACATGAATTTACACTAGAGAATGATAAAACAACATAAACCATGCAATATTTGGTTGCAATACACAAATCTGTTTAAAATATATAACACACCTATATAACAAATCCTATATATTATTTTTTTTTTTATTATTATTTTTTTTTTTTCAGAAATCACCGCCTACCATGTGTACAAAAATAACTTTTTAAATCATACACACGTCTTCATGCAACTTTGCAGCAAATGGTGATAAAATGCAAAAAATAAATGAATATTCAAAATTTCCCTCTAAACTATGTACAAATCCAGAATATTTATATAAAGGAAATGTGTTTTCCTAAAAACAGTAAGATATGATGGAATTATTACATAACATGTATGCGTATAGTCACTAACATATGCAGCAAAGGAACGTTAAATCCACTGAGGGCGCCAAACAACTTTTGTAGAAAATTGTACTGATCTTCATACAGATTTATTATTATTACAGATTATTTATTTAGAGTAGGAAAGGGTTAATAACATGAGCTTTAGTTAACATTATCCCTTATTAAAATTTTGCAACATATAAAAGGCAATATTTACATTATTCTGTTTTGCGTTTATACTTGGTTCTAATTTTAAAATGTTTTACCTTTCATAGTATATTTTTATGCCTCCCACAAAATAAACTTTATAATGATGTTTAGTATTTTATAGCACATTATGATATATCACATGTCTGTTTTAGGGTATCTGGGTAACATGTAAGGTGACTGCAAAGATGAATACATATTTGGGATATATATATATATTTGTTTTTTTTAATTTGGTTTTTTTTTATTACTTTTGTTTTACTTCCTTTCCCTCACTTTATCAATTTTATTTATTGAGGAAAAGGACCAGCCTCTGCCTCTTTTCTCTGCCCATTGCTTGATTGAACACGGTGTATGAGAAATGGGGAAAGACGGATGTAGTAAATGCTGCTTCTGTCTTCTCCCCTGAGGTACCTAGTAATGGGGCACCCGTCGTTGCTTGAACATCCTCCTCAAGCCCTTAAAATATGCCATGGCCCAGGCTTTTTTTTTTTTTTTTTTTGTGTGTGTGTGGGGTGTTGTTATCTGTAAATGGTGCCACTTTTTTAAGTGGCACCATTTAATATTCCATGTAATATACTGTATTATATCTAATTAAAAAAAATCTAAGTGTAATGAAATTGACAAACACATTTGTGGCGTTTTTTCTTGTGGGCGACGTTTTTACAGGTTTTAAAAAAAAAATCTTTTGTACATAAAAAATATTTTCCATTTTGCCATATGCTGCGGCTAATAACTTTTTTCACACTTTGGTGCACGGACCTATGTGAGGTGTTATTTGCAGTATGTGATGGCATATTCATTTATATCAATTTGGGACCTACATGACTGTTCGATCATTTATTTATTTTTTATTCAAATATTCATGGATCGAAAAATAAGGACGTGGCTATTTAGAGATTTGTGCTCTTTTCCGTTACTGTGTTCACGGCCGGGAATAATCTTTTTAATATTTTGATTGAACTGTCATTTTGGGACGTGCCCAAACTTATGATTTTTACTGTTTATTTTTTTTTTTATGTGATCCAGAGAAAGGGGGGTGATTTTAAATTTACTTTTTTAAGATGTGTGTATATATTCAGCCACTGGCTGAATCCAGCAGCTCATCCCCCATGCTTTCTCGCTTTATGCAGCAGTAATGTCATGTGACTAGAGTGTCATCATCGCAGGGCCTAGAGGACCAGTGATGTCCAAATAAAGTACTACTGAACCCATGCTTATTTCCATAAATGCATTTACATTTGCAAAAAATACATCAAAACAGAGACCAAGAAAGATGTGTATCACAACAGCAAATTTGGAAAGATGTATAGTACTCCTAAATTTTGCTGACTTAATTTTCTGCTGACAGGTTCCCTTTACCTAATAAACCACTTACAGTATGTTATCAAACAGCCGAACAACTTCCAGATAATGTTTCTCTCATGGTCCTGGGTGATGGTCTTATCCAGAAAATCTACTTTGAAGTGAGATGTAAACTAGTTGTATAAAGTCAAGTAGGCGGAGATTTTAACATTGAAGTCATGCTCTCTCTTCCTCAGAAATCCCCCTTCACTGTAATATATGGTTTTGCATTAATAGACTTCAATAACCACATCTCCTGAAGTCTGATACATAATGTCACTCGCAGGGGAGGAGGCCTTCAGCATTCCCCACCTTGACTTCAGTGTTAAGCACTCCACCTCCTTGCTTGGATGATGCCACCGCACTGAGACATGAAAGAAACAATAAATAGAAGGTGCTACGCTGTTTGCCAATATTCTGGTAGTGATTTATTAGGTCAATGATAGGTGATGACAGGTTCCCTTTCAGCCAACGTAAAAAATTGAAACAGAAAACAAATGATACATGTGCCTCACGGTTGTATGGAGATGGCTATATACTGGTGGGGTCTGTGATCAATGCATTTCCCACCCTAGACTTATACTCGAGTCAATAGGTTTTCCCAGTTTTTAATGGTAAAATTAAGGGTCTTGGCTTATACTCTAGTACATTGGTGGCGAACCTATGGAACGGGTGCCAGAGGTGGCACACAGAGCCCTCTCTAAGGTGCCCATACCCTAAAGCAGAGTTCATCAGACAGGACTCAAGGCCTTCTGCAGTCCCAGGCAGCCCAGAACCCTAGGAGGAAGCTACAATGATAATCCAAACTTCTTCTCCTTATTTCTACTGTATTGGTGTCCTTAGGTGCCTATACAATTTAAACATGTGACAGAGCAGGGAGTCACACCAGTATCATTCTGGAGTTAATGTTTTTTTTACATCACTTTTTATTGCATTTTTTTAAATGGTATAAATCATTATCTTTGGTGGGTCTGTAAATACTAACTTATTTTTATTCAGCAGGCCTTCATGGACGTAGTGATATTATGTGTGGGGATTGTTATGATTTTGATCTTTTTTTACATGTCATTGTATGTGTGAATGGGGCTTTTGGCCAGATTTATTTATTTTATTTTTTGGTCAGTAACCTTTTATTAGAAATGTGCATTGGGCGTTTAAAGCATGTTGTCATTTACAAGCTGTTGCAGTGCTTTTATATGTTTGTAACACTTGTAACACCACAAAATTAGAATTAAGTATGAATCATTGCTTTTAAGGAATTTGGCATTTATTCCTGTTGCTGGATTAAGTCTGTTGTTGTGTTTGTTTTTTTTTTGTTTGTTTTTTTGCTGGTCTTCGGTGGGGGAATCCATTATTGCACGGAACGTACCGTACGTGCTAGCGACCTGGTGAGCTGATGAGCCCCCTTCCTCCCCTGAAGCAGGCAATGTTGCGGTTGTGCTGACTGGGGAATTTAACTGGTTAAACACCTGCGATTGGACCTCACACAGACCATGGGTGTTAGGCCCGTTCCACACTTGCGAGTGTGATGCGATAAACTCTCATCACACTCGCAACGCATGCTGCCCGGGTCTCCTGGCCCAATGCTGCAAACAGGAACTAAACTTGACTTGCTGAGTTCAGTCCTGGTTTGCAGTGTTTGGGCCGGGAGACCCGGGTAGCATGCGTTGCGAGTCCATCGCATCACACTTGCAAGTGTGGATCCGGCCTTACACTGGGATGTCTGCTGTTAGTTACAGCTCATGCCGTGTGTTTCATGATGCCGCCTCTCCTTCTTGCTTTCCTGGCTGTCGTGCAGTCCACCAAGGATGCGAGGCTTGAAAAAGGCACTGAGCATGGTATGTCCTGTGTTGCCACAGACTGCAGGAGGTGACCTTAATAGAGGAGGCTGCCCACAGAGAGGGCTTGGAGTGCCACCGGTGCCATAGGTTTTCCACCACTGCCCTATTCTGTCGATGTGGAACCCTTGACAGGTGCAAGTTATATAATAATGCAGGAGCTTACTCTAGATTTGTGAAGCACTTCATATATTGGGAAATCTGACTTGTGAGAAGTTTTGAAGGCCGAAAACTAACCTAACTGCAATGATCACCCATTGATCACAGCAACGGTTAGTCGTGTGAATGGGGCCCTTAAGCTTTTGGCCCCTTTCGCTGGTTATTTGCCTGTGGTACCAGATCCTGTCGGACAACCATTATAAAATGTTTCTGTAATATTTGGTGCTGACACTCCCTGAGACAGAAGGTAGGGGCAGCATTTTGCCATATCGGTGAGGGACTTTTAAAGAGGCAGCTAAACGTGTCTAAGATGTCAAAATGTTTAAAGCGGTTGTCTATTTTCAGCAAATAATTGAAGAAAATAATTGTGAAGAAAAGTTATCCATTTTTCCAATATTGTGTCCGTATGAATTCCTCACTTTTCTATGGGAAGCTTGTTTACTTCCAGTGGTTAGAAATCTGTTCCTGGTCATGTGCTGTCACAAAGGAGAATGGGTTGTTATATAACAAGCTAATTATTCTTTGTGAGGGTACATCTACACAGCTGTATGTCCGTCCGTCTGCAACCGGGCGGGTATACCGCTATGCGCTGGAGAGGAGGAGGTGACTCCTCCATAAAGAAAATCGGTGCAATGCCGCACACCCTGGGAAAGAGAGGGCATGCTCTATCTTTTCGCCCTGTACAGCGTCTCCCTATAGTGCCCATTTTACGTTCTAGGAAAAAGTTAGGAGATGGGTCCTTTGACCAATCTCCCTTCCTTGGCGTTATGATTGTATTCCTGATGACAAGCCTAATGTCCTGCAAGGTAGATAGGTCATGGACAGTAATCATATGACCCTCAGGCATATAGTCAGTTTATGGACACGGATTGGTGGCTGATAAGGTGAGACATTTCTGAACCAGGGGGTTTTACAATTTTTAAGGAAGCACATTTTAAAAGGTGTATAGAAGTACCTAGTATTCTAAGCACACACACATTACACACCATCCCCATCACAAATTGTGCTGTAAATGAATGGCATGTCAATAAAAATGTTAAAGAGCACTTGTCACGGCATTAGGAACTGCTTACTAAAGTAAGCAGCTCTTAGTGCTACAACAGTCCCAGCACTGTTACACTGTTGGTGTTATCATAAACCTCCGATAACGCTATCAAACACTGCCGCAATGTACACTAGAAATGCTGGACTGCTCTTAAAACGGTTGGGCGTATTCGTGAGGGGGCAGGATTAGGGGCGGTGGCATGATGCTCGGCAGACGCAGAGAGCCTATGTAGTGAGCGGGACGGTGCGGGGAAGAGGCAGCGGCCCCTCATGAATATGCCTGACTGCTTTGAGAATGGTCCGGCGTTTTGTAGTGTACTTTGTGCCAGTGTCTGCTGCTGGGACTGTTGTAGCACTAGGAGCTGCTTACTTTGGTAAGCAGCTTCTAGTACCGTTTTTAAGGGTGACCCCGGTCACCAAGGGTAATCCAAACCAGAAGTATGTCAGGACAGTGCCTTTACAAGACCTGCATACTCGAGTGTGTGAATGTTAATGGTATGTCCCTTCTAATACTTATTTAAATGACCCCATCCTGAATAACCCTGGTGTATAGTTAATTGCAGTTTGGGAAACACTGGGACTCCCTGAACACATGCAATGTAAGATTTATTTGCATGTTGCTGTCCCTGTGCATGTTTTTGAAGTCTGTCTCTTCATGTAACTGTCCACACAAAGACTGATGTAGGGTTATTGCAGAGATGAATGAAAGCCGCCTGCTTCCTATAAAGGTTTTTGCTTCTGTGCCTGGTGTTGCCGGAGATAAGCCGAGCCTCAGTGTGTTGCCTACCGTAGCATCTGGACTGCTGCGCTCTCCTGACCCCTTGTGTACTGCTCTTGGCAGCTGCTTTACCTCTGGCTGTTTCCATTTGGCCAGGAAATGTGACTTGTTTGTGGAGATTTTTGGAAGTGTTTCATATTCTGTCAGCAAGTTTGGATCCCTTTTGGATTAATGCAACCAAATTTATTTAGGAGATTTTCTTTCCTCTATCCACTTAATTCTACACTTAAAGGAGTTTTCCCATGAAAGAAAATTCTCGTATTTCAATCCCCCTAGTGATGTTAACTCTTGTATTGCTGTTGTAGCTCCTATCACTCTCTAGGCTGGTCAAATTACAGAGTGTGGGTGGGGACTCTCTAAGCAGACATATTATGATCCATCTAGTTCTGTGAGCTGACAACGTGGCGAGATTATCCGGGTACAAGGTGTAGTTTCATTTACCCGTTGAAGATTGTACTAGTATCTGACACATAGAGAGATGATGAAATCCATGAGATGCATATTACCCACAATGACAGTCAGCTCTACTACATCTTTGCTGTTCCATAACACCTTCTAGATCTGCTGTGCCTTCCTCCCCCTCCCCAGATAAGTTCTTTATCTGTCTGTAGCTTTACACTCCGCTGCCGGCAGGAAGTTAGTGTCTGGGTATCAGTAAGAGAGGGCTCCACAGCCGTCCCTAAGTCAGAAGTTACAGGGTCGTGACAAACTGAAATTGTGTACACCCGGGCTGATAGAGACGGGTTGGAATTATATCTGTGAAATGCAGTTTTTTTTGTCAATAGGGAATTGGTGAATGTGTTATTTTGTTATCCCAAGTACATATAAGAAACTTCATGGGAACGGATGACTCTGGGACCACTTCTAACTACAAAGTGTATGTTCACATCTACAGATTCGCTCCAGTTGAAGCCCAGTGTATGCTTGTGTGGTCCTTCTGGCACTATTGTCTAGCCTCGTACATGTGAGCCTTATTATAGGTCATGAAATGCTTTCACATAACAGCAAATGTGAATGCTAAAGACACACCAGGTATAGGACAGGTACTGGCACCGATCTGTCATGTGCCCCACTTAATAAAAACTGTTTTATGACTAATGTGCTATATCGGCTCAAAACTGTATTATATCAAAAGTTATTGGCGTATTTTATTGCAATAAAGGACAAGTTTCTTCGCACTTTAACTGGGCTAGACACAATTATTAAGAACCTCTGATCTTCTGAGTCGTTTTTGGTGTGAGAAACCTCAAGTGCTAGTTTCTGTACTACATATATTACCATACACGTGCGCATCCCTGGCCGGACACTTCCGGGGTCCATCTTTGCCGCGTACCTTCTCTCCTGCTTGGAGCTCCAGCACTGCATCACGCGCTGCTCCATGGTGTCCGGGGCCATAAGCCCAGGTTGCGGGCACCAAAGATGCCAGACGGGGAGAGCAGCACAGCCATGATTATGCCCTGCATCCACCTGGGGAGCGGCGAATTTTTCTGCTCCTGCACCCACGCGTTCAGTCCCGGGTGAAGTGCACTACAGGGAATAATTGACAAGCGTATTTTTACTTATTCCACGTTTTCTTTTTCCAAAAAAAGGAATTTGGAGAGAGACAATTTGGATTTATAAGTGACCAGTGTGATAGCTACCATAATTCTAATGTGATATCCTTTACTAATGGTATGTTATAACCAAAGGAGTTCTGTGAAATATTGTAGAATGCGTTGCATTATCAGATATAATCTGGAAAAAATATTTGTTCCATTAATATTCCATGTTCCATTATGCAGAGGAAAACTACATACACAAAATATGCGGTTGATGTATCACTTTCTCTTGCGTCTCAGATTTCCTCCTCCTTTTCCATTCAAACTAGGGTACTTGCCCATCTCCTCTGCAGCAACTACTTTGCCTATGACTACCGCTGACCAGAGTGACTTTGTAACACATGGTTAGATGCAGGAACCACGGCTTGTAGCTGTAACGTCCATATCAACTGAGCATCACTTGTTTCCTCACTGTGCCAAGTTTTTTGTAAAAAGTTCTGAAAGCGGTTTATTATTTTGATGTATAAGGGTTAATATTTTTGTGAAATATTAGTGTAGTATTTTTGTTTTTAAGAGTAAAGTGTTTGATATAAATGTATTTTATTAGTCTCATTCCATATACAGGCAGGGTTACGTACAAGATGGGGTCCGGAGGTTTGTTCATAAGTTGTATTTGTATGTAAGTCGAAACTGTATTTTTTTATAATTGTAGTACCAGACAGAAAAAATTTTGGCCCCAGTGACAATTGGAGTTTTTAAACATTTTTTGCTGTAATGGGACAAAGGATTATCAATAAAGCTTCATTAGACACTTTACAGCTGATCATTGCAGTCTGGGAGTATAGTAAAGCACTTAGAAAGCTTCACCAGAGGTCAGAAGGGTCTGTCTGTAACTATGGGTTGTCTGTAAGTCAGGCGTCCTTAAGTAGGGGACAGGCAGTCCCTGACTTAAAGAAGAATTCCCATGTAGACTAGTTTCTTAAATGTACTCAGGATAACCAAATAACAGATTCTGTTATTAACAAAAATACAACAACCTGTCTCTCAGTCCTGTTGTACACAATTTCAGTTGCCCCTGGTTTCTGACCCTGAATCTTCTGACTTTGGGTCCGGAAGCCATCTTGGATTTCTGTGTAATGCCTTGCAGCTGAGGTTTCTGTCTCTGCTCCCTGCCCTCAAGCTCACTCACTGATGCACACAGATACAGACACTGGGGCTAATTTGCTAAGGGTCAGCATGTGCACTTTCATCAGACTTTCCAACGTTTTCGCATGGCTGTGACCGGTATTTAACAGGGGTCTTCGCTAGGATTGTGTTGCACGTGAATGTTTTTGGCGCAGCTGTGCTGGCTTTCATGTGATAGAAATTGAGGGGTGTGCCAGCAGACAATCCCACTGATTCGAACTGAGCGCAGGATTTAACTTTCAAATTGTCGCAAGACAATGCACTTACATGCACTACAGAGAAGAAGAATGAACTCCGGCGGCCCTGAGTGGGAAGCGACACATGTGCAATATCGGGTGCACAATCTTAACGAATCGCGACAGAGTGCAATCTCGACGGACATGCACTTTTGGGAAACTTCATCGAAAATGTTCCCCACTGAGTTCCTGCCAACAGCAGTAGCATGAGGAGAACTACAAGCTACAGACAAGTTCTTTATTTGGGGAGGCAGGAAGGCAACTCGGATCTAGTGTGTTGTGGAATAGCAGAGATATAGAAAGATTTGACAGATCAGAGATGAAATTCATTAGTTGGCTATTGCACATAATGACAGCCAGCTCTCCTACATGTCAGATACTAGTACAATGTTCAGAAGGTAAACGAAGGTCTTTATAAACCCGATAACCACATTGTCAGCTCACAGAACTAGATGGATCATAATGTGTCTGCTTTGAACTAAAACAGCAATACAAGTGAGTAAAATTGGGAATTAAAGGTTTAAAAATTTATCTTTTTTGAGTTATCACTAGGGGATTGAAATTTGAGATTTTTCTTTCATGGGGAAAACCCCTTTAAGAACACCCAATTTACAGACAAACGCTAATTTACTGTACTTTAGTCTCAGGTTGTAATGATGAACTGTAAGATGTCTGAAGTGAAGCTTTGTAGTTCTTTCTTGTTCTATTGGCAACCCAAATACAGGGTGTGTGTTTACTATAGTTTTTTTTTTTTTTTGTTGTCTCGATCAAGAATGTGGCAGCACTCAATGGCTTAGACTTTCTGCCATAGGAAGGGTTCAGTTCCTAAGCCCTGTCATACCCCGTAGCTGATAGCATTAACCCTACACACACATTAGCCCTGCAAACAGACTATGGATCGACCTGTGGCCTTTGAAATGTTGTTTGTGTGCATGGAGCATTAAAATCCTCTGTACACCTCGGCAAAGCATAAAATGCGCAGTTTTCTCTCTTTTAGCCTGGATCTGATGTGTGAAGCCCACCGCATCGGAGGTGACTGTAATTTCTCCACTTGTCAGAGGAAAGCCTAAGCATTTGATAAGAGTAACTTATTGCACTTGTGTAGACTGAGAAGACTCTTCACAACTCCCCCATCAATGTCAAGAGGAAAGAGCCAGTTTCAGTCAACTAGCGTTGTTATCTGGCCATTACTATGTGCCTGTGTAGAAGGATCCTAGAATATCTTTCTATGGATCTTTCCCATCAATAGCCACTGGAGATAGTAACATTGTCTCCTGCTATTACTTTCATGTGTTCTTTGTCGCACAATGTGCCAAAATGGGAGTTAATCTTATTTTAGATTTTATACCATTATTTTGTGGATAGTTGGCTCTCTTAAAGCATTACATGATTATCTGTCAATCTTACTGTCTTGTGCATAAACCAAAGAAAACCAGTAAACCATTATCAGATTTTAACTGTTAATCCCCTATACGTGGCAATCTAGCTGTGTGGGAGTGAACATTGCGTAAGGGATTTAGTAACTTTCTCCTAATACCTGCTTAAAAAAATATCCTTTGCTAACTGATGTGCTTTTTGTCCTTTGCAGTACCTTCCTGTACCTGAAGTTCCTGGTTGTCTGGGCGCTCGTGTTGCTGGCAGATTTTGTACTGGAGTTTAGATTTGAGTACCTGTGGCCGTTCTGGCTGTTCATCAGGAGTGTGTACGATTCATTCAGATACCAAGGCTTGGTACGTATATGAGGCTTAACTGCTTGTCTTCTCTTCACTGCTTCGTTGCTTGTGGACATTTGTAAATGTTGAGGAAAGTGGTGGGAGATGGGAAGAAATCTAGGGGTCGGAAGAGGATGTAGGATCAAATGGCCCAAAGGTTGTCAAAGATGTATGTTGACTTGTTAGGATACAGCCAATTCTCAAAGGTATACTTTGGATTGTCATCCTGCAAATTGAGAATGAGATTTAAAAATCTCATCCATGTGCAGTGCATGATGCAATCACCCACTGGTGGGGTTATTGAGTCCATGCTTTGTCAATTTAGCTTCGGGGTAATTTAATGACCAAATATCCAAGCACCAGCAGTTAGTTGTGTGCTGTGATGATACCCAGTCTTTGAAATAAATCAAGTGTCTCAGTCTTTATGGTAACTGATTGATTACCTTGTCTGATGCTGGGTTATAGACCTGGGGTAGTTTGGGGTTGTCCAAAACTTATTAAAAAAACCAAAAGGTGGCTGGAGGGGGCCACTTAAAAAATGTACTTGCCTCCCGGCGCCCTCCAGGTATCCTGCTCTGGCCAGCCACGCCCTTCTTTCCCTATTCACCGCTTTATATATGCTGCACGGATGGGTGTCTAGTTTGGCCTGAAGCTGAATCCAGCACTTCTTTCGTGGCCGTGTTTCGGAGTGATAGCAGCGGGGGACACCAGGAGGGTGCCGGAAGGGAAGAGTATTATTATTACGAACACCTTTTTTGTTTTTTTATAAGTCTCAGACATCCCCTATAAAGGAAACCAACAGTAAAAAACCTCTAAAGATGCTAATATCCGCTCCCCTTTATGTTGATCCTGGTCTTCTCCAAACTTTACACGCTGGGATCACCTAGAAAAGAGACTTATAATTAGCAGCATGCAGTGCCGGGACAAGATGTCCAGCGCTCTGGGCTGCTAATTATGCACACCCCCTTCTTGACCTCTCCCATGTTGGAGAGGGAGGCATCTTTCTTGCAGGAGGTGTTACCTTTCGCGTGATGTCACCTCCCTCTATAGACATTGGAGAGGGACCTTGTGGGGCGTGCAAAAATAGCAGTCCAGGGCATCGGACATTTGTCCCCACACTCTGTGAAGCCAATTATAAGTTTTTCTAGTTGTTCCCGGTCATTTTTTACCTTTCTTTGGGATTTTACACTGACCATCACTGAGTTATACCAATAAAACAGAGTAAAATTGTTGCATGGACAGGGACTCTGAGCAAACACTTTTAGCCCTCTGTGCTTTGAGATGCTGTGTGCTTAGATTATCAGGGTACAGGTTTATCTACACTTTAGCTTCTTAACATTCTTCTAGTATCTGACACAAAGAAAAAGAGAGATTAAACAGATCAGAGTAATGAGATGGTTATACGACACAATGACATCCTTTGGCGGCACTTAGTTCTGGTAGCGGTATTTAGTGACCTGCTCACTTCATGTCACCTTATGGCCAAGGGCAGATAGTCTGGAGTGACTTCTGTATAACTTGGTGGAATAAATGGGAATACCCCTTTAAGTATTTCTTCTAAGCAAATAAATGTCATTGTTTGTATAATGAATAGATTTTTCAATTTCTGTTCTGTATAGATTCTTCACCGCTTTCTAGATCACTGCTTGCTGTCATTCTATAGGAAGCTTCTATGTTACTTCTAGTGGACAGAAATCTACCCATGGTCACACAAGTGCACGACTCGTTATGTCACATAGCTCTGCTTACTCTGTGCTACTAAAGAGTTGTGCACCTGTGACTGGTCAGATTTCTGTCCACTGAAAGTAAACATAGAAGCTTTCTATAGACTGACAGCAAGCAGAGATGTTAAGAATTGATATAGAAAGTATATTGGAAAATTGTATAACCTTTTAATATACAAACAATAACATTTGCCGAAATGGGAATACCCCTTTTAACAAAAAAATTTGTAGCTTGTTCTGTGATCTATATGTTGTTTGGAATAATGGCAAAATTTTCTTCCAGAGTCTAATACCACCTCTTTTCTGTTTTTGTTTCAGGCCTTCTCAGTATTTTTTGTGTGCGTAGCATTCACATCCGATATAATATGTCTCCTATTTATACCAGTGCAGTGGCTATTTTTTGCGGCCAGTACCTATGTTTGGGTACAGTATGTGTGGCACACAGGTAATCTTTTGTCTTTTAAATGTGGGTTTTTTTTATTTAATTGAAGTGTCTTTTTCTTTCTTCCCCCTTTCCTTTGCTTGGTTTTTTGTTAACATTTTCCTAATATACTTTACAAACTATTATTTTCTTAATAAAGAAACAGACTGCAATGTGCCCCTTAGTTACAATGTTGCTTTGATCCTGTAGACAGATTTGCCATAGCAACATACAAGACTGATCTCTGTCTGTTTGTTACAAAGCTGTGATGTCAAATGTCAAGCTGAAAGTAAAGGGGTTAATCCTACCTGGGTGAAGTTGGCCCCCTACCTTGTTCAATCACACAAAATTGGTGTTAAATGTTTGTGCAGCAGAAATTTTCGTTTTGTTTTAATTTTTTTTTTTCAGAGGTCTGCAGAGTTTTTCCTTTCAAAGTACAATGTGTTTGCTAGCACCCCCTGGTGATCAAACCAGATGTGTCACTAGTTTTTTTTTTTTTTTTTTAACCAATTCATCCTAAACACCCTAACTTTAGTAAACACCAAAACGTACCATAAAAATGATAGCAGCAATCTCCCCCTCTCCCGAAGCACAGTAAACATTTTCTAATAGTATATTCATTGCTTCTCAAGTGCCTTCCTGTGTTGAGGGCAGAATATGGGGTGCGATCACTCTGATCCTTTATAGCACTGCAAGATTTACAACAGAAACCTTATGTTAGTACAGCATGTGTACTTCCTAAAATTGAGTAGCTTGCTCTTCCTGTCCCTAGTTTCTGGAGATGTGGGTTGCTTTCTTCATTTGGACACCTCCCTTTTTCATATTTCGTTTTATTTTCTTGGTTTACTTCCAGCATGTAAATGTTGCTGTGGAAAGTTGATCCAGTGGATAGTGTAGTTAAACAGATTTGGATATTTGGAAAGGGGACATTCCAATTTGAATATCTGCAGGGAATGACATCTGACATATCAGTGACCACTTCCAAGTTAAGGGCTGCATTCTTTTTTAAGATGATCTGCTTGTCAGAAATTTCTGAATGTTTTTGTAACCATATGGAATAAAGCATCCCATCACACACAGCTTTGCATATCCGATCAGTGGAAGTTAACCCCGTGTCACTTGATTATTTAAGGAGCGACCATGCATCAGAAGTGGTACAATTTTGTAGTGACCTGGAAAAGTGCTGTAAGCCTAGTCTTATTCAAGTGAATGGGATTGATCCTGCTCACATACCAGCTTCCATAAATTTCCCCCCCCCCCCCCCCCCCCCCCAGTGATCAGACATTTATCACAGAGACTGTGAATACGTGATAAATATTTTGGGGAAACCACTATTAAAGAACTCCAAAAAAGGCCTTTGATTTACCTTTTTATATTGGTTTCTAGGATATAAAGTATTGCAAGTACTCCTACTATTCTAGTAATAGAAGTAATCTGTAGATTGATACAATGACAGATTACTAAATTTGTGGGTTTTGGTTTAGGGGTAACCACCTTTCAACCTACAAATATCTGAATGGGCAGTGCAGAGATATTTCTGATCCTTTTCTACCTTTTCCTGGGACCAGGACAACCTCTATAGGGGTATCCTCTACAACTAGAGGAGAGTTGGTTCTGCCATCGCCATAGACTGGGTTTCTTTACTGTAAGAGCAGTGAGACTATGGAACTCTTTGGAGGTTGTGATGGTGGATATTTGGCTGTAAAGAAAGGTATCCAGGCCTCTTGAACACGTGCTAATATATCACATGTTATGGGAACACTAATTTTATTTAATGTTGATCCAGGGAGTTATTCTGTCTGCCTTGTAAAAATGAGTTATATGCCCTGCATTCCAGTCAGATCCAGTAGGGACTACAGGGCACATTGGTCAAAATCTATATTGGAAAGTCCCACATTGAAATGTAATAGATTGAAAGCAAGATGGTTATGTGCTCCACCGTGCATTGACCCCTTTTCACAAGCTTAGGGGTGGGATCACGTAACCGTACTTGAAACATCTAGAAAGTTTGAGCAAGCAGCCATCACATTAGTGAAAATCTTGACCTTTGTTTTTCTTCTTTCTGCAGAAAGAGGCGTGTGTTTACCTACAGTCTCGCTGTGGATACTCTTCGTCTATATCGAAGCAGCCATTAGGTTTAAAGATCTGAAGAATTTTCATGTAGATTTATGTCGTCCATTTGCTGCACACTGGTAAATTGATGTAGCTCTGTGTTATCATAGTAATCATAGCAATCACCCACCCACACCCATCTAGGAGGTATCTAGTAGTAACTTTTTTCCCTTTGTGTTTGTACAGTATTGGGTATCCGGTAGTCACTTTAGGCTTTGGATTTAAAAGCTATGTCAGCTATAAAATGCGGTTAAGAAAACAGAAAGAAGTACAGAAGGAGAACGAGTTTTATATGCAGCTCCTGCAGCAGGCATTACCCCCAGAGCAGCAGATGTTACAGAGGCAAGAAAGGGAAGCAGAAGAAGGTAGGTACTTGATCAGAATGGCTTTCATTGGAGCCACAGATGGCTATGGATGGTTTGTATGCCAGTATTCTTACTATTCAGAGTAATGACCTTTCTTTTTCACTCTACAGCCGCCAAGGGTTTATCTGAAATGGATTCTTCAATACTGTTACAGCACAACGGACTCTCATCAAATAAAAAAATTTCCAGCACGTTGCCAGAGCTGGAGTATAAAGAAAAGGGCAAAGACAAGGATGTGAAAAGACACAATTTGGGGATTAACAACAACATCCTGCAGCCCACAGACTCTAAAGTACAGGAGATTGAATATATGGAGAATCATATCAACAGTAAACGACTAAATAATGACTTGGGGAGTACAGAAAACCTTTTAAAGGAGGACATGTGCACTACTTCCTCTAAAAACTACAAGAACACCACAGGGACTGCAAATTCATCTCCTAGGAGCCACAGCTCATCCAATGGGACTATCCCTTCCTCAACATCCAGCAAAAATGACAAGAAGAAATGCACTAGTAAAAGTCCGAGCATGCACAAAGATCCAACAGAGAATTGTATTCCAAACAACCAGCTTAGTAAGCCAGATACATTAGTAAGGTGAGTAGTGGAGTGTTTCCAGCCTGTGTTCTTTATGTATTTTATTAGGCAGCCTGATAAATGGGTAATGGCTGTTTTCTTGTGAAATCGACGGCACATCTGTCAATGACTTTGTTTTTGCTATTGACAAGGATTCCACTAGCACTTATGTAATACTGGGCAATACCTCAAACTCAGAATATAGTTATATCGGAATAGCAGAAAAAAGAGGGGTCCCTTTTGAGAGGACTCGTCTCCTCTTGACTGGCTTATACGGGCATTCCCTGACGTCCGTTGTTCTGACTTATAAATGACCCCCTAGTTACGAACATGCACTGGGGTAATCCCCGTTCATGTGACTTCTCTACCTGCACAGCAGCTTGCAAAAGAAAACCCTTCTCTGATCACAAGTGACAAAGGACTCTTGTGCAATCTCACCTTGGTTACCCACTATCTAAGATAGATCGCTGGTAACCAAGGAAGCTTGTGCTAATGAAAGTGCACAAGTGTCTTTGGTTACTCTCACAACTTCCTTCACAGCTAGTTGGCTAAAGATCTTCAGGAGGGGTGGTCTTACATGGTCTAATCCATGCAAGGATCCAATTCTGGTGTGAAGTTGCAGTATGCTTACCAGGGTATCTTGGTTGGTCATGGAGCTCATGTCTCCCAGTTCAGGCATCCTTAGGTGAAGCAGCGGAAGTCCTCCTACTCTTTCTTCAGGACTGTGGCTTGCATTTCTTCTTTCTAGCCATTGCTATTTGAAATCCAGCATAACCATGGGCACTTGAGCTGGTGAGATTGCAAATTCCTGTGATCCCTGACAGCACTTTTTCCTACAAGCCTCTGCTGTCTGAAGTCGCAGGTACCAAGGAGGCTTGTGCAGCTGAGAGCGAAAGTCTCCTTGGTTCTTTAATTCTTTAATTGGATTTACACTACAAAATATACCAATTGCGACTTGCATAAAAATCTACTTGAGAACAAACTTAAAGGGGTTTGTCCATGAAATTCTCAAATTTCAATCCCCTAGTTCACCCAAGAAAGATCATTTTTAATCCCTTACTTTACAATTTTACTCAGTAGCTAAAACCGCAATACCGATCACTGGTCAGTGTCAAAACCCAGTGTGTAGGTACAGGATTATCTAAACTTTTCATTTAGTTTCTAAACATTGTACTAGTATCTGATACATAGAAAGAGAGATGAGACAGATCAGAGATGATATACATGACTCAGCACTTCTACATCTCAGCTACATACATACATACATACATACAGCTCTACTATATACCTCCCTCCCCAGATAAAAAACTTCTCTGACTGTAGCTTTACACTTCTTAAGCTGTGTTCATGCCAGCAGGAAGTCTGTGAGAGCTGGTCCTGGAATTCAGGTGGAGGAGCCGCTGTAGGGAGCAGAGGGAGAGAGAAGCTCTGTGAAGCCTCAGGCAAATTGGTTGCCGACCCTAATGTCTGAAAATACAGGGTCGTGTCCAGGGGCAACTGAATTTGTGTACACCAGGACTGATAGACAGGTTGGACTTATATCTGTGAAATGCTGCATTTTTGTTCATAACAGTGAATTGGAGAATGTGTTATTGTGTTATCCAGAGTACATTTAAGAAACTCCTCTTCGTAGGAATACCCCTTTTAAGGCGTAATATCCCTGTATTAGCAAATGCTTGCATGCTTTTATGAAGTAACATTGTTTTGAAACCGTTTCAATAACTCCTACACAAAATATACACAAGGGGGAGTGTGTTTAATGCTAGATCACTCTAGCCAAGTGGACCACATTATTTTGAAATGGGCTGGACAATGCCGGCTTCAGACACTTTGCCTTATGTGACCTCTGAGGTAGATTAACTTGTATCTGATCTGTTTTTCTTTTACAATCAGATCTTTTCAGTTCCATTTCAACTAAAGTGAGTGGAAATAGCTGTAGAGCACATCATAGCTGACCTCTAGAACTGTCCTGGAGGAAGTGTACGCTCTGTAAAAGTCTCTGGCTCAATACCTTGACTTGGCCCTCCTGCACACGACTGTTGGTTTTAAATTGTATATAGTTTCTTATGCATCCACGTTATATTGTTTCAACAGCCAGGAGGATCAGCAGTCTTCCCTGGCCTCAAAACATAGAGCATGTCCTATTCCTGCCTGTGTTTGTGCCCAGTGCCCTTGCTTCCAGCCTTTGAATAAGCACGAGGTTGTGTGCAGGTAGGCTTAGGGACATGAATGTATAACTCGTAGTCAAGGGACTCTGAAAGTCCACATGAGACAACTGTTTGCATCAGAAGACTTTAGTTGTCAGATGATTTTGATGTTACAGTGTTCTCTTCCTGTGGTATATTCTTGGTTGGGGGGAGGGGGGGGATTCTGTTGGGCTCTGGTAACTACATATTAACAAGTTCTGGACCATAGCAATTAGTGTCTGATTTTTAAAATTGGTTTTAAACCCTTCCACTGCCAGGCTTTTTTGGAAATTTTGAAGTTATTGGGCAGAGTTTGACCAAAATGTTTACAATTTTGAGGAGTACAAATAAAAATGAAATTGCAGCATAAAGAGTTAAACTAAACCCACAACAACCCGTATATTCTCTTAAAGTCGACACTTGCCCCATATTTATAATATCATTAAAGAGTTTAGACATGTGAATCTTTATGCAATTTTGATACAAAGTGTAATATTTTTATAGAAAATGCATAAAAATTGACTGGTGGCAAAAAATGTTCCCCAAGCTGAAACTATTTAGCTTAACATCCTAAATGTAATAGATGAACATGTGTAGATTTCACAGAAATAGTCATATGTTTACATGGATAAATTGTCAAATTACTAAAACTGAAATGACCAAAAATGTGCCTTTCAGCTACAAATTTTAAGACTGTCACAACCTGCAAAATACAGTAATAAAACAGATTAATAAGTATAGGCAACCAGAAAACCTATATATATTTTGAAAGCGGCGAAACCTGGCAATTTGCATTTAAGTTGAGACTGTACCCCCATAATGCAACTTTGCGACAAACATACATAATTAATAAGAAAATGCTATGAAAACATACTTTTTTTTTCCATAACTCACTCAAAAGCAGAGGTTTATGCACAAAAAGGATTCGAAAATAACAAAGTGAGCAGATTTATATATACCACAATAAACATGAATTTACACTAGAGAATGATAAAACAACATAAACCATGCAATATTTGGTTGCAATACACAAATCTGTTTAAAATATATAACACACCTATATAACAAATCCTATATATTATTTTTTTTTTTATTATTATTTTTTTTTTTTCAGAAATCACCGCCTACCATGTGTACAAAAATAACTTTTTAAATCATACACACGTCTTCATGCAACTTTGCAGCAAATGGTGATAAAATGCAAAAAATAAATGAATATTCAAAATTTCCCTCTAAACTATGTACAAATCCAGAATATTTATATAAAGGAAATGTGTTTTCCTAAAAACAGTAAGATATGATGGAATTATTACATAACATGTATGCGTATAGTCACTAACATATGCAGCAAAGGAACGTTAAATCCACTGGGGGCGCCAAACAACTTTTGTAGAAAATTGTACTGATCTTCATACAAATTTATTATTGTACAAGATTTGCGTAAAAATATTGATCAATATATGGGAATTGGTGAGCAATTGTGTTCTGTTTTTTCAGAGTAGGAAAGGGTTAATAACATGAGCTTTAGTTAACATTATCCCTTATTAAAATTTTGCAACATATAAAAGGCAATATTTACATTATTCTGTTTTGCGTTTATACTTGGTTCAAATTTTAAAATGTTTTACCTTTCATAGTATATTTTTATGCCTCCCACAAAATAAACTTTATAATGATGTTTAGTATTTTATAGCACATTATGATATATCACATGTCTGTTTTAGGGTATCTGGGTAACATGTAAGGTGACTGCAAAGATGAATACATATTTGGGATATATATATATATTTGTTTTTTTTAATTTGGTTTTTTTTTATTACTTTTGTTTTACTTCCTTTCCCTCACTTTATCAATTTTATTTATTGAGGAAAAGGACCAGCCTCTGCCTCTTTTCTCTGCCCATTGCTTGATTGAACACGGTGTATGAGAAATGGGGAAAGACGGATGTAGTAAATGCTGCTTCTGTCTTCTCCCCTGAGGTACCTAGTAATGGGGCACCCGTCGTTGCTTGAACATCCTCCTCAAGCCCTTAAAATATGCCATGGCCCAGGCTTTTTTTTTTTTTTTGGTTGGGGGGGGTGTTGTTATCTGTAAATGGTGCCACTTTAAGTGGCACCATTTAATATTCCATGTAATATACTGTATTATATCTAATTAAAAAAATCTAAGTGTAATGAAATTGACAAACACATTTGTGGCGTTTTTTTCTTGTGGGCGACGTTTTTACAGGTTTTTAAAAAAAATCTTTTGTACATAAAAAATATTTTCCATTTTGCCATATGCTGCGGCTAATAACTTTTTTCACACTTTGGTGCACGGACCTATGTGAGGTGTTATTTGCGGTATGGGATGGCGTATTCATTTATATCAATTTGGGACCTACATGACTGTTCGATCATTTATTTATTTTTTATTCAAATATTCATGGATCGAAAAATAAGGACGTGGCTATTTAGAGATTTGTGCTCTTTTCCGTTACTGTGTTCACGGCCGGGAATAATCTTTTTAATATTTTGATTGAACTGTCATTTTGGGACGTGCCCAAACTTATGATTTTTACTGTTTATTTTTTTTTTTTATGTGATCCAGAGAAAGGGGGGTGATTTAAATTTACTTTTTTAATATGTGTGTATATATTCAGCCTCTGGCTGAATCCAGCAGCTCATCCCCCATGCTTTCTCGCTTTATGCAGCAGTAATGTCATGTGACTAGAGTGTCATCATCGCAGGGCCTAGAGGACCAGTGATGTCCAAATAAAGTACTACTGAACCCATGCTTATTTCCATAAATGCATTTACATTTGCAAAAAATACATCAAAACAGAGACCAAGAAAGATGTGCATCACAACAGCAAATTTGGAAAGATGTATAGTACTCCTAAATTTTGCTGACTTAATTTTCTGCTGACAGGTTCCCTTTACCTAATAAACCACTTACAGTATGTTATCAAACAGCCGAACAACTTCCAGATAATGTTTCTCTCATGGTCCTGGGTGATGGTCTTATCCAGAAAATCTACTTTGAAGTGAGATGTAAACTAGTTGTATAAAGTCAAGTAGGCGGAGATTTTAACATTGAAGTCATGCTCTCTCTTCCTCAGAAATCCCCCTTCACTGTAATATATGGTTTTGCATTAATAGACTTCAATAACCACATCTCCTGAAGTCTGATACATAATGTCACTCGCAGGGGAGGAGGCCTTCAGCATTCCCCACCTTGACTTCAGTGTTAAGCACTCCACCTCCTTGCTTGGATGATGCCACCGCACTGAGACATGAAAGAAACAATAAATAGAAGGTGCTACGCTGTTTGCCAATATTCTGGTAGTGATTTATTAGGTCAATGATAGGTGATGACAGGTTCCCTTTCAGCCAACGTAAAAAATTGAAACAGAAAACAAATGATACATGTGCCTCACGGTTGTATGGAGATGGCTATATACTGGTGGGGTCTGTGATCAATGCATTTCCCACCCTAGACTTATACTCGAGTCAATAGGTTTTCCCAGTTTTTAATGGTAAAATTAAGGGTCTTGGCTTATACTCTAGTACATTGGTGGCGAACCTATGGAACGGGTGCCAGAGGTGGCACACAGAGCCCTCTCTAAGGTGCCCATACCCTAAAGCAGAGTTCATCAGACAGGACTCAAGGCCTTCTGCAGTCCCAGGCAGCCCAGAACCCTAGGAGGAAGCTACAATGATAATCCAAACTTCTTCTCCTTATTTCTACTGTATTGGTGTCCTTAGGTGCCTATACAATTTAAACATGTGACAGAGCAGGGAGTCACACCAGTATCATTCTGGAGTTAATGTTTTTTTACATCACTTTTTATTGCATTTTTTGAAATGGTATAAATCATTATCTTTGGTGGGTCTGTAAATACTAACTTATTTTTATTCAGCAGGCCTTCATGGACGTAGTGATATTATGTGTGGGGATTGTTATGATTTTGATCTTTTTTACATGTCATTGTATGTGTGAATGGGGCTTTTGGCCAGATTTATTTATTTTATTTTTTGGTCAGTAACCTTTTATTAGAAATGTGCATTGGGCGTTTAAAGCATGTTGTCATTTACAAGCTGTTGCAGTGCTTTTATATGTTTGTAACACTTGTAACACCACAAAATTAGAATTAAGTATGAATCATTGCTTTTAAGGAATTTGGCATTTATTCCTGTTGCTGGATTAAGTCTGTTGTTGTGTTTGTTTTTTTTTTGTTTGTTTTTTTGCTGGTCTTCGGTGGGGGAATCCATTATTGCACGGAACGTACCGTACGTGCTAGCGACCTGGTGAGCTGATGAGCCCCCTTCCTCCCCTGAAGCAGGCAATGTTGCGGTTGTGCTGACTGGGGAATTTAACTGGTTAAACACCTGCGATTGGACCTCACACAGACCATGGGTGTTAGGCCCGTTCCACACTTGCGAGTGTGATGCGATAAACTCTCATCACACTCGCAAGTGTGGATCCGGCCTTACACTGGGATGTCTGCTGTTAGTTACAGCTCATGCCGTGTGTTTCATGATGCTGCCTCTCCTTCTTGCTTTCCTGGCTGTCGTGCAGTCCACCAAGGATGCGAGGCTTGAAAAAGGCACTGAGCATGGTATGTCCTGGGTTGCCTCTGACTGCAGGAGGTGACCTTAATAGAGGAGGCTGCCCACAGAGAGGGCTTGGAGTGCCACCGGTGCCATAGGTTTTCCACCACTGCCCTATTCTGTCGATGTGGAACCCTTGACAGGTGCAAGTTATATAATAATGCAGGAGCTTACTCTAGATTTGTGAAGCACTTCATATATTAGGAAATCTGACTTGTGGGAAGTTTTGAAGGCCGAAAACTAACCTAACTGCAATGATCACCCATTGATCACAGCAACGGTTAGTCGTGTGAATGGGGCCCTTAAGCTTTTGGCCCCTTTCGCTGGTTATTTGCCTGTGGTACCAGATCCTGTCGGACAACCATTATAAAATGTTTCTGTAATATTTGGTGCTGACACTCCCTGAGACAGAAGGTAGGGGCAGCATTTTGCCATATCGGTGAGGGACTTTTAAAGAGGCCGCTAAACGTGTCTAAGATGTCAAAATGTTTAAAGCGGTTGTCTATTTTCAGCAAATAATTGAAGAAAATAATTGTGAAGAAAAGTTATCCATTTTTCCAATATTGTGTCCGTATGAATTCCTCACTTTTCTATGGGAAGCTTGTTTACTTCCAGTGGTTAGAAATCTGTTCCTGGTCATGTGCTGTCACAAAGGAGAATGGGTTGTTATATAACAAGCTAATTATTCTTTGTGAGGGTACATCTACACAGCTGTATGTCCGTCCGTCTGCAACCGGGCGGGTATACCGCTATGCGCTGGAGAGGAGGAGGGGACTCCTCCATAAAGAAAATCGGTGCAATGCCGCACACCCTGGGAAAGAGAGGGCATGCTCTATCTTTTCGCCCTGTACAGCGTCTCCCTATAGTGCCCATTTTACGTTCTAGGAAAAAGTTAGGAGATGGGTCCTTTGACCAATCTCCCTTCCTTGGCGTTATGATTGTATTCCTGATGACAAGCTTAATGTCCTGCAAGGTAGATAGGTCATGGACAGTAATCATATGACCCTCAGGCATATAGTCAGTTTATGGACACGGATTGGTGGCTGATGAGGTGAGACATTTCTGAACCAGGGGGTTTTACAATTTTTAAGGAAGCACATTTTAAAAGGTGTATAGAAGTACCTAGTATTCTAAGCACACACACATTACACACCATCCCCATCACAAATTGTGCTGTAAATGAATGGCATGTCAATAAAAATGTTAAAGAGCACTTGTCACGGCATTAGGAACTGCTTACTAAAGTAAGCAGCTCTTAGTGCTACAACAGTCCCAGCACTGTTACACTGTTGGTGTTATCATAAACCTCCGATAACGCTATCAAACACTGCCGCAATGTACACTAGAAATGCTGGACTGCTCTTAAAACGGTTGGGCGTATTCGTGAGGGGGCAGGATTAGGGGCGGTGGCATGATGCTCGGCAGACGCAGAGAGCCTATGTAGTGAGCGGGACGGTGCGGGGAAGAGGCAGCGGCCCCTCATGAATATGCCTGACTGCTTTGAGAATGGTCCGGCGTTTTGTAGTGTACTTTGTGCCCGTGTCTGCTGCTGGGACTGTTGTAGCACTAGGAGCTGCTTACTTTGGTAAGCAGCTTCTAGTACCGTTTTTAAGGGTGACCCCGGTCACCAAGGGTAATCCAAACCAGAAGTATGTCAGGACAGTGCCTTTACAAGACCTGCATACTCGAGTGTGTGAATGTTAATGGTATGTCCCTTCTAATACTTATTTAAATGACCCCATCCTGAATAACCCTGGTGTATAGTTAATTGCAGTTTGGGAAACACTGGGACTCCCTGAACACATGCAATGTAAGATTTATTTGCATGTTGCTGTCCCTGTGCATGTTTTTGAAGTCTGTCTCTTCATGTAACTGTCCACACAAAGACAGATGTAGGGTTATTGCAGAGATGAATGAAAGCCGCCTGCTTCCTATAAAGGTTTTTGCTTCTGTGCCTGGTGTTGCCGGAGATAAGCCGAGCCTCAGTGTGTTGCCTACCGTAGCATCTGGACTGCTGCGCTCTCCTGACCCCTTGTGTACTGCTCTTGGCAGCTGCTTTACCTCTGGCTGTTTCCATTTGGCCAGGAAATGTGACTTGTTTGTGGAGATTTTTTCAAGTGTTTCATATTCTGTCAGCAAGTTTGGATCCCTTTTGGATTAATGCAACCAAATTTATTTAGGAGATTTTCTTTCCTCTATCCACTTAATTCTACACTTAAATGAGTTTTCCCATGAAAGAAAATTCTCGTATTTCAATCCCCTAGTGATGTTAACTCTTGTATTGCTGTTGTAGCTCCTATCACTCTCTAGGCTGGTCAAATTACAGAGTGTGGGTGGGGACTCTCTAAGCAGACATATTATGATCCATCTAGTTCTGTGAGCTGACAACGTGGCGAGATTATCCGGGTACAAGGTGTAGTTTCATTTACCCGCTGAAGATTGTACTAGTATCTGACACATAGAGAGATGATGAAATCCATGAGATGCATATTACCCACAATGACAGTCAGCTCTACTACATCTCTGCTGTTCCATAACACCTTCTAGATCTGCTGTGCCTTCCTCCCCCTCCCCAGATAAGTTCTTTATCTGTTTGTAGCTTTACACTCCGCACTCTGCTGCCGGCAGGAAGTTAGTGTCTGGGTATCAGTAAGAGAGGGCTCCACAGCCGTCCCCAAGTCAGAAGTTACAGGGTCGTGACAAACTGAAATTGTGTACACCCGGGCTGATAGAGACGGGTTGGAATTATATCTGTGAAATGCAGTTTTTTTTGTCAATAGGGAATTGGTGAATGTGTTATTTTGTTATCCCAAGTACATATAAGAAACTTCATGGGAACGGATGACTCTGGGACCACTTCTAACTACAAAGTGTATGTTCACATCTACAGATTCGCTCCAGTTGAAGCCCAGTGTATGCTTGTGTGGTCCTTCTGGCACTATTGTCTAGCCTCGTACATGTGAGCCTTATTATAGGTCATGAAATGCTTTCACATAACAGCAAATGTGAATGCTAAAGACACACCAGGTATAGGACAGGTACTGGCACCGATCTGTCATGTGCCCCACTTAATAAAAACTGTTTTATGACTAATGTGCTATATCGGCTCAAAACTGTATTATATCAAAAGTTATTGGCGTATTTTATTGCAATAAAGGACAAGTTTCTTCGCACTTTAACTGGGCTAGACACAATTATTAAGAACCTCTGATCTTCTGAGTCGTTTTTGGTGTGAGAAACCTCAAGTGCTAGTTTCTGTACTACATATATTACCATACACGTGCGCATCCCTGGCCGGACACTTCCGGGGTCCATCTTTGCCGCGTACCTTCTCTCCTGCTTGGAGCTCCAGCACTGCATCACGCGCTGCTCCATGGTGTCCGGGGCCATAAGCCCAGGTTGCGGGCACCAAAGATGCCAGACGGGGAGAGCAGCACAGCCATGATTATGCCCTGCATCCACCTGGGGAGCGGCGGATTTTTCTGCTCCTGCACCCACGCGTTCAGTCCCGGGTGAAGTGCACTACAGGGAATAATTGACAAGCGTATTTTTACTTATTCCACGTTTTCTTTTTCCAAAAAAAGGAATTTGGAGAGAGACAATTTGGATTTATAAGTGACCAGTGTGATAGCTACCATAATTCTAATGTGATATCCTTTACTAATGGTATGTTATAACCAAAGGAGTTCTGTGAAATATTGTAGAATGCGTTGCATTATCAGATATAATCTGGAAAAAATATTTGTTCCATTAATATTCCATGTTCCATTATGCAGAGGAAAACTACATACACAAAATATGCGGTTGATGTATCACTTTCTCTTGCGTCTCAGATTTCCTCCTCCTTTTCCATTCAAACTAGGGTACTTGCCCATCTCCTCTGCAGCAACTACTTTGCCTATGACTACCGCTGACCAGAGTGACTTTGTAACACATGGTTAGATGCAGGAACCACGGCTTGTAGCTGTAACGTCCATATCAACTGAGCATCACTTGTTTCCTCACTGTGCCAAGTTTTTTGTAAAAAGTTCTGAAAGCGGTTTATTATTTTGATGTATAAGGGTTAATATTTTTGTGAAATATTAGTGTAGTATTTTTGTTTTTAAGAGTAAAGTGTTTGATATAAATGTATTTTATTAGTCTCATTCCATATACAGGCAGGGTTACGTACAAGATGGGGTCCGGAGGTTTGTTCATAAGTTGTATTTGTATGTAAGTCGAAACTGTATTTTTTTATAATTGTAGTACCAGACAGAAAAAATTTTGGCCCCAGTGACAATTGGAGTTTTTAAACATTTTTTGCTGTAATGGGACAAAGGATTATCAATAAAGCTTCATTAGACACTTTACAGCTGATCATTGCAGTCTGGGAGTATAGTAAAGCACTTAGAAAGCTTCACCAGAGGTCAGAAGGGTCTGTCTGTAACTATGGGTTGTCTGTAAGTCAGGCGTCCTTAAGTAGGGGACAGGCAGTCCCTGACTTAAAGAAGAATTCCCATGTAGACTAGTTTCTTAAATGTACTCAGGATAACCAAATAACAGATTCTGTTATTAACAAAAATACAACAACCTGTCTCTCAGTCCTGTTGTACACAATTTCAGTTGCCCCTGGTTTCTGACCCTGAATCTTCTGACTTTGGGTCCGGAAGCCATCTTGGATTTCTGTGTAATGCCTTGCAGCTGAGGTTTCTGTCTCTGCTCCCTGCCCTCAAGCTCACTCACTGATGCACACAGATACAGACACTGGGGCTAATTTGCTAAGGGTCAGCATGTGCACTTTCATCAGACTTTCCAACGTTTTCGCATGGCTGTGACCGGTATTTAACAGGGGTCTTCGCTAGGATTGTGTTGCACGTGAATGTTTTTGGCGCAGCTGTGCTGGCTTTCATGTGATAGAAATTGAGGGGTGTGCCAGCAGACAATCCCACTGATTCGAACTGAGCGCAGGATTTAACTTTCAAATTGTCGCAAGACAATGCACTTACATGCACTACAGAGAAGAAGAATGAACTCCGGCGGCCCTGAGTGGGAAGCGACACGTGCAATATCGGGGGCACAATCTTAACGAATCGCGACAGAGTGCAATCTCGACGGACATGCACTTTTGGGAAACTTCATCGAAAATGTTCCCCACTGAGTTCCTGCCAACAGCAGTAGCATGAGGAGAACTACAAGCTACAGACAAGTTCTTTATTTGGGGAGGCAGGAAGGCAACTCGGATCTAGTGTGTTGTGGAATAGCAGAGATATAGAAAGATTTGACAGATCAGAGATGAAATTCATTAGTTGGCTATTGCACATAATGACAGCCAGCTCTCCTACATGTCAGATACTAGTACAATGTTCAGAAGGTAAACGAAGGTCTTTATAAACCCGATAACCACATTGTCAGCTCACAGAACTAGATGGATCATAATGTGTCTGCTTTGAACTAAAACAGCAATACAAGTGAGTAAAATTGGGAATTAAAGGTTTAAAAATTTATCTTTTTTGAGTTATCACTAGGGGATTGAAATTTGAGATTTTTCTTTCATGGGGAAAACCCCTTTAAGAACACCCAATTTACAGACAAACGCTAATTTACTGTACTTTAGTCTCAGGTTGTAATGATGAACTGTAAGATGTCTGAAGTGAAGCTTTGTAGTTCTTTCTTGTTCTATTGGCAACCCAAATACAGGGTGTGTGTTTACTATAGTTTTTTTTTTTTTTTGTTGTCTCGATCAAGAATGTGGCAGCACTCAATGGCTTAGACTTTCTGCCATAGGAAGGGCTCAGTTCCTAAGCCCTGTCATACCCCGTAGCTGATAGCATTAACCCTACACACACATTAGCCCTGCAAACAGACTATGGATCGACCTGTGGCCTTTGAAATGTTGTTTGTGTGCATGGAGCATTAAAATCCTCTGTACACCTCGGCAAAGCATAAAATGCGCAGTTTTCTCTCTTTTAGCCTGGATCTGATGTGTGAAGCCCACCGCATCGGAGGTGACTGTAATTTCTCCACTTGTCAGAGGAAAGCCTAAGCATTTGATAAGAGTAACTTATTACACTTGTGTAGACTGAGAAGACTCTTCACAACTCCCCCATCAATGTCAAGAGGAAAGAGCCAGTTTCAGTCAACTAGCGTTGTCATCTGGCCATTACTATGTGCCTGTGTAGAAGGATCCTAGAATATCTTTCTATGGATCTTTCCCATCAATAGCCACTGGAGATAGTTACATTGTCTCCTGCTATTACTTTCATGTGTTCTTTGTCGCACAATGTGCCAAAATGGGAGTTAATCTTATTTTAGATTTTATACCATTATTTTGTGGATAGTTGGCTTTCTTAAAGCATTACATGATTATCTGTCAATCTTACTGTCTTGTGCATAAACCAAAGAAAACCAATAAACCATTATCAGATTTTAACTGTTAATCCACTATACGTGGCAATCTAGCTGTGTGGGAGTGAACATTGCGTAAGGGATTTAGTAACTTTCTCCTAATACCTGCTTAAAAAAAATATCCTTTGCTAACTGATGTGCTTTTTGTCCTTTGCAGTACCTTCCTGTACCTGAAGTTCCTGGTTGTCTGGGCGCTCGTGTTGCTGGCAGATTTTGTACTGGAGTTTAGATTTGAGTACCTGTGGCCGTTCTGGCTGTTCATCAGGAGTGTGTACGATTCATTCAGATACCAAGGCTTGGTACGTATATGAGGCTGAACTGCTTGTCTTCTCTTCACTGCTTCGTTGCTTGTGGACATTTGTAAATGTTGAGGAAAGTGGTGGGAGATGGGAAGAAATCTAGGGGTCGGAAGAGGATGTAGGATCAAATGGCCCAAAGGTTGTCAAAGATGTATGTTGACTTGTTAGGATACAGCCAATTCTCAAAGGTATACTTTGGATTGTCATCCTGCAAATTGAGAATGAGATTTTAAAATCTCATCCATGTGCAGTGCATGATGCAATCACCCACTGGTGGGGTTATTGAGTCCATGCTTTGTCAATTTAGCTTCGGGGTAATTTAATGACCAAATATCCAAGCACCAGCAGTTAGTTGTGTGCTGTGATGATACCCAGTCTTTGAAATAAATCAAGTGTCTCAGTCTTTATGGTAACTGATTGATTACCTTGTCTGATGCTGGGTTATAGACCTGGGGTAGTTTGGGGTTGTCCAAAACTTATTAAAAAAAACAAAAGGTGGCTGGAGGGGGCCACTTAAAAAATGTACTTGCCTCCCGGCGCCCTCCAGGTATCCCGCCCTTCTTTCCCTATTCACCGCTTTATATATGCTGCACGGATGGGTGTCTAGTTTGGCCTGAAGCTGAATCCAGCACTTCTTTCGTGGCCGTGTTTCGGAGTGATAGCAGCGGGGGACACCAGGAGGGTGCCGGAAGGGAAGAGTATTATTATTACGAACACCTTTTTTGTTTTTTTATAAGTCTCAGACATCCCCTATAAAGGAAACCAACAGTAAAAAACCTCTAAAGATGCTAATATCCGCTCCCCTTGATGTTGATCCTGGTCTTCTCCAAACTTTACACGCTGGGATCACCTAGAAAAGAGACTTATAATTAGCAGCATGCAGTGCCGGGACAAGATGTCCAGCGCTCTGGGCTGCTAATTATGCACACCCCCTTCTTGACCTCTCCCATGTTGGAGAGGGAGGCATCTTTCTTGCAGGAGGTGTTACCTCTCGCGTGATGTCACCTCCCTCTATAGACATTGGAGAGGGACCTTGTGGGGCGTGCAAAAATAGCAGTCCAGGGCATCGGACATTTGTCCCCACACTCTGTGAAGCCAATTATAAGTTTTTCTAGTTGTTCCCGGTCATTTTTTACCTTTCTTTGGGATTTTACACTGACCATCACTGAGTTATACCAATAAAACAGAGTAAAATTGTTGCATGGACAGGGACTCTGAGCAAACACTTTTAGCCCTCTGTGCTTTGAGATGCTGTGTGCTTAGATTATCAGGGTACAGGTTTATCTACACTTTAGCTTCTTAACATTCTTCTAGTATCTGACACAAAGAAAAAGAGAGATTAAACAGATCAGAGTAATGAGATGGTTATACGACACAATGACATCCTTTGGCGGCACTTAGTTCTGGTAGCGGTATTTAGTGACCTGCTCACTTCATGTCACCTTATGGCCAAGGGCAGATAGTCTGGAGTGACTTCTGTATAACTTGGTGGAATAAATGGGAATACCCCTTTAAGTATTTCTTCTAAGCAAATAAATGTCATTGTTTGTATAATGAATAGATTTTTCAATTTCTGTTCTGTGTAGATTCTTCACCGCTTTCTAGATCACTGCTTGCTGTCATTCTATAGGAAGCTTCTATGTTACTTCTAGTGGACAGAAATCTACCCATGGTCACACAAGTGCACGACTCGTTATGTCACATAGCTCTGCTTACTCTGTGCTACTAAAGAGTTGTGCACCTGTGACTGGTCAGATTTCTGTCCACTGAAAGTAAACATAGAAGCTTTCTATAGACTGACAGCAAGCAGAGATGTTAAGAATTGATATAGAAAGTATATTGGAAAATTGTATAACCTTTTAATATACAAACAATAACATTTGCCGAAATGGGAATACCCCTTTTAACAAAAAAATTTGTAGCTTGTTCTGTGATCTATATGTTGTTTGGAATAATGGCAAAATTTTCTTCCAGAGTCTAATACCACCTCTTTTCTGTTTTTGTTTCAGGCCTTCTCAGTATTTTTTGTGTGCGTAGCATTCACATCCGATATAATATGTCTCCTATTTATACCAGTGCAGTGGCTATTTTTTGCGGCCAGTACCTATGTTTGGGTACAGTATGTGTGGCACACAGGTAATCTTTTGTCTTTTAAATGTGGTTTTTTTTTATTTTTTTGATTTAATTGAAGTGTCTTTTTTTCTTTCTTCCCCCTTTCCTTTGCTTGGTTTTTTGTTAACATTTTCCTAATATACTTTACAAACTATTATTTTCTTAATAAAGAAACAGACTGCAATGTGCCCCTTAGTTACAATGTTGCTTTGATCCTGTAGACAGATTTGCCATAGCAACATACAAGACTGGTCTCTGTCTGTTTGTTACAAAGCTGTGATGTCAAGCTGAAAGTAAAGGGGTTAATCCTACCTGGGTGAAGTTGGCCCCCTACCTTGTTCAATCACACAAAATTGGTGTTAAATGTTTGTGCAGCAGAAATTTTCGTTTGTTCTGCTATCATTTTTGTTTTAATTTTTTTTTTTTCAGAGGTCTGCAGAGTTTTTCCTTTCAAAGTACAATGTGTTTGCTAGCACCCCCTGGTGATCAAACCAGATGTGTCACTAGTTTTTTTTTTTTTTTTTTTAACCAATTCATCCTAAACACCCTAACTTTAGTAAACACCAAAACGAACCATAAAAATGATAGCAGCAATCTCCCCCTCTCCCGAAGCACAGTAAACATTTTCTAATAGTATATTCATTGCTTCTCAAGTGCCTTCCTGTGTTGAGGGCAGAATATGGGGTGCGATCACTCTGATCCTTTATAGCACTGCAAGATTTACAACAGAAACCTTATGTTAGTACAGCATGTGTACTTCCTAAAATTGAGTAGCTTGCTCTTCCTGTCCCTAGTTTCTGGAGATGTGGGTTGCTTTCTTCATTTGGACACCTCCCTTTTTCATATTTCGTTTTATTTTCTTGGTTTACTTCCAGCATGTAAATGTTGCTGTGGAAAGTTGATCCAGTGGATAGTGTAGTTAAACAGATTTGGATATTTGGAAAGGGGACATTCCAATTTGAATATCTGCAGGGAATGACATCTGACATATCAGTGACCACTTCCAAGTTAAGGGCTGCATTCTTTTTTAAGATGATCTGCTTGTCAGAAATTTCTGAATGTTTTTGTAACCATATGGAATAAAGCATCCCATCACACACAGCTTTGCATATCCGATCAGTGGAAGTTAACCCCGTGTCACTTGATTATTTAAGGAGCGACCATGCATCAGAAGTGGTACAATTTTGTAGTGACCTGGAAAAGTGCTGTAAGCCTAGTCTTATTCAAGTGAATGGGATTGATCCTGCTCACATACCAGCTTCCATAAATTTCCCCCCCCCCCCCCCCCCCCCCCAGTGATCAGACATTTATCACAGAGACTGTGAATACGTGATAAATATTTTGGGGAAACCCCTATTAAAGAACTCCAAAAAAGGCCTTTGATTTACCTTTTTATATTGGTTTCTAGGATATAAAGTATTGCAAGTACTCCTACTATTCTAGTAATAGAAGTAATCTGTAGATTGATACAATGACAGATTACTAAATTTGTGGGTTTTGGTTTAGGGGTAACCACCTTTCAACCTACAAATATCTGAATGGGCAGTGCAGAGATATTTCTGATCCTTTTCTACCTTTTTCCTGGGACCAGGACAACCTGGTATCCTCTACAACTAGAGGAGAGTTGGTTCTGCCATCGCCATAGACTGGGTTTCTTTACTGTAAGAGCAGTGAGACTATGGAACTCTTTGGAGGTTGTGATGGTGGATATTTGGCTGTAAAGAAAGGTATCCAGGCCTCTTGAACACGTGCTAATATATCACATGTTATGGGAACACTAATTTTATTTAATGTTGATCCAGGGAGTTATTCTGTCTGCCTTGTAAAAATGAGTTATATGCCCTGCATTCCAGTCAGATCCAGTAGGGACTACAGGGCACATTGGTCAAAATCTATATTGGAAAGTCCCACATTGAAATGTAATAGATTGAAAGCAAGATGGTTATGTGCTCCACCGTGCATTGACCCCTTTTCACAAGCTTAGGGGTGGGATCACGTAACCGTACTTGAAACATCTAGAAAGTTTGAGCAAGCAGCCATCACATTAGTGAAAATCTTGACCTTTGTTTTTCTTCTTTCTGCAGAAAGAGGCGTGTGTTTACCTACAGTCTCGCTGTGGATACTCTTCGTCTATATCGAAGCAGCCATTAGGTTTAAAGATCTGAAGAATTTTCATGTAGATTTATGTCGTCCATTTGCTGCACACTGGTAAATTGATGTAGCTCTGTGTTATCATAGTAATCATAGCAATCACCCACCCACACCCATCTAGGAGGTATCTAGTAGTAACTTTTTTCCCTTTGTGTTTGTACAGTATTGGGTATCCGGTAGTCACTTTAGGCTTTGGATTTAAAAGCTATGTCAGCTATAAAATGCGGTTAAGAAAACAGAAAGAAGTACAGAAGGAGAACGAGTTTTATATGCAGCTCCTGCAGCAGGCATTACCCCCAGAGCAGCAGATGTTACAGAGGCAAGAAAGGGAAGCAGAAGAAGGTAGGTTCTTGATCAGAATGGCTTTCATTGGAGCCACAGATGGCTATGGATGGTTTGTATGCCAGTATTCTTACTATTCAGAGTAATGACCTTTCTTTTTCACTCTACAGCCGCCAAGGGTTTATCTGAAATGGATTCTTCAATACTGTTACAGCACAACGGACTCTCATCAAATAAAAAAATTTCCAGCACGTTGCCAGAGCTGGAGTATAAAGAAAAGGGCAAAGACAAGGATGTGAAAAGACACAATTTGGGGATTAACAACAACATCCTGCAGCCCACAGACTCTAAAGTACAGGAGATTGAATATATGGAGAATCATATCAACAGTAAACGACTAAATAATGACTTGGGGAGTACAGAAAACCTTTTAAAGGAGGACATGTGCACTACTTCCTCTAAAAACTACAAGAACACCACAGGGACTGCAAATTCATCTCCTAGGAGCCACAGCTCATCCAATGGGACTATCCCTTCCTCAACATCCAGCAAAAATGACAAGAAGAAATGCACTAGTAAAAGTCCGAGCATGCACAAAGATCCAACAGAGAATTGTATTCCAAACAACCAGCTTAGTAAGCCAGATACATTAGTAAGGTGAGTAGTGGAGGGTTTCCAGCCTGTTTTCTTAATGTATTTTATTAGGCAGCCTGATAAATGGGTAATGGCTGTTTTCTTGTGAAATCGACGGCACATCTGTCAATGACTTTGTTTTTGCTATTGACAAGGATTCTACTAGCACTTATGTAATACTGGGCAATACCTCAAACTCAGAATATAGTTATATCGGAATAGCAGAAAAAAGAGGGGTCCCTTTTGAGAGGACTCGTCGCCTCTTTTGACTGGCTTAAACGGGCATTCCCTGACGTCCGTTGTTCTGACTTATGAATGACCCCCTAGTTACGAACATGCGCTGGGGTATTCCCCGTTCATGTGACTTCTCTACCTGCACAGCGGCTTGCAATAGGAAACCCTTCTCTGATCACAAGTGACAAAGGACTCTTGTGCAATCTCACCTTGTTTACCCACTATCTAAGATAGATCGCTGGTAACCAAGGAAGCTTGTGCTAATGAAAGTGCACAAGTGTCTTTGGTTACTCTCACAACTTCCTTCACAGCTAGTTGGCTAAAGATCTTTAGGAGGGGTGGTCTTGCATGGTCTAATCCATTCAAGGATCCAATTCTGGTGTGAAGTTGCAGTATGCTTACCAGGGTATCTTGGTTGGTCATGGAGCTCATGTCTCCCAGTTCAGCCATCCTTAGGTGAAGCAGCGGAAGTCCTCCTACTCTTTCTTCAGGACTGTGGCTTGCATTTCTTCTTTCTAGCCATTGCTATTTGAAATCCAGCATAACCATGGGCACTTGAGCTGGTGAGGTTGCAAATTCCTGTGATCCCTGACAGCACTTTTTCCTACAAGCCTCTGCTGTCTGAAGTCGCAGGTACCAAGGAGGCTTGTGCAGCTGAGAGCGAAAGCCTCCTTGGTTCTTTAATTCTTTAATTGGATTTACACTACAAAATATACCAATTGCGACTTGCATAAAAATCTACTTGAGAACAAACTTAAAGGGGTTTGTCCATGAAATTCTCAAATTTCAATCCCCTAGTTCACCCAAGAAAGATCATTTTTAATCCCTTACTTTACAATTTTACTCAGTAGCTAAAACCGCAATACCGATCACTGGTCAGTGTCAAATCCCAGTGTGTGGGTACAGGATTATCTAAACTTTTCATTTAGTTTCTAAACATTGTACTAGTATCTGATACATAGAAAGAGAGATGAGACAGATCAGAGATGATATACATGACTCAGCACTTCTACATCTCAGCCACATACATACATACATACATACATACATACATACATACATACATACAGTCAGCTCAACTATATACCTCCCTCCCCAGATAAAAAACTTCTCTGACTGTAGCTTTACACTTCTTAAGCTGTGTACATGCCAGCAGGAAGTCTGTGAGAGCTGGTCCTGGAATTCAGGTGGAGGAGCCGCTGTAGGGAGCAGAGGGAGAGAGAAGCTCTGTGAAGCCTCAGGCAAATTGGTTGCCGACCCTAATGTCTGAAAATACAGGGTCGTGTCCAGGGGCAACTGAATTTGTGTACACCAGGACTGATAGACAGGTTGGACTTATATCTGTGAAATGCTGCATTTTTGTTCATAACAGTGAATTGGAGAATGTGTTATTGTGTTATCCAGAGTACATTTAAGAAACTCCTCTTCGTAGGAATACCCCTTTTAAGGCGTAATATCCCTGTATTAGCAAATGCTTGCATGCTTTTATGAAGTAACATTGTTTTGAAACCGTTTCAATAACTCCTACACAAAATATACACAAGGGGGAGTGTGTTTAATGCTAGATCACTCTAGCCAAGTGGACCACATTATTTTGAAATGGGCTGGACAATGCCGGCTTCAGACACTTTGCCTTAAGTGACCTCTGAGGTAGATTAACTTGTATCTGATCTGGTTTTCTTTTACAATCAGATCTTTTCAGTTCCATTTCAACTAAAGTGAGTGGAAATAGCTGTAGAGCACATCATGGCTGACCTCTAGAACTGTCCTGGAGGAAGTGTACGCTCTGTAAAAGTCTCTGGCTCAATACCTTGACTTGGCCCTCCTGCACACGACTGTTGGTTTTAAATTGTATATAGTTTCTTATGCATCCACGTTATATTGTTTCAACAGCCAGGAGGATCAGCAGTCTTCCCTGGCCTCAAAACGTAGAGCATGTCCTATTCCTGCCTGTGTTTGTGCCCAGTGCCCTTGCTTCCAGCCTTCGAATAAGCACGAGGTTGTGTGCAGGTAGGCTTAGGGACATGAATGTATCTGGGAAGGAGGAAAAGTACAAGAGACTGATCTTTCTTGCTATCACTAAACTGATTTGTTGTGCTACTTCCCAGTATTCTTGCCCCATGTCTGTAGAATTCATCAGGGGCTTGTAGCAGTCACTTGATGATATTTTAGTTGCAATAACTCCCTCCAGTTTACAAAAAAAATGAAGTCTGCTGAGAATTTAATACATGTTAACACTTTAAAGTGTAACCGTCATTTAAAAAAACTTTTGATATGTTGTAGGGCAGGTAATTTTAAGCCCTTTTGCAATTGGATTAGTTACCCGAATCCTGCTCCTTCCTCTTGTATTCTGCAGACTTCCCCTAGATGGCAGTGACTGCTCAGATAGCTGTTACTATGGACATTCCGTCTTTATAAAGAAGACTACGGGCAGGAGGCACGCCCCCGTCCCTCTCCCTCCAATCAGCTGATCACCTCATGGCTCAGTGCTGCAGCAGTCATGTGTCACTGCCCCAGCCCCGCCATGTGCAGGGAGAAGCCATCACTAATGTAGTAACCAAGCACCTTCATCTTCTCTCTACTCCGCTTTCCCTACACCTGTGTATAACGCATAATCCACACAGACACAAGCTGAATCCCCCCTCCCCCATCACCTCACACAAGGAAATGGCAGGAAACCATCTCCAAGCCCTCATGTGCTGTGCCCTCGGAGATGGATACATAGATAGCTCTGGTGTCATTGGTCAGCAGCAGGTGCTTGTGATGAGGTGACAGGAGGCAGGCTCCGCCCCTCCATCTTGCTGATTGTAGATTTTTTGAGAGCTGGAAACCCTGGTTGCTATGGGCCAAAAAAGATACTAAATGAGGACCGAGAGGCAAAATACTTTAAATTGGCTTTACCATGACACCAAACCGTTTATGGGACCTTTCCCTAGAGCCCTGTTAGCTGACACTTTCTTCTTCTTTTTATTTATTTATTTTTTTTGGGATGTCTTTAGGGGGTATGTACACTTAAGCATTGTTTGTTTGTATTGATTGTGTATTTATATTGGGTTAACAACCTGTCTCTAGTTGGGATTACTTGTAAAATGTGTTGTACACAATAGAATGCAGAATTTGGTGTATGAGCTCTCCTCTCCTGAATGATCTTTAAAGCTGATTTCTGATCAGGTAAAGGTTGCACTTTATTTGATTACAAAACAAAGGTATGATTTAGTGTTTTTTTTTTTTTTTTTTTTTTTGACTGCACAGTGGAAATGTTAATCAAAGTAAAAAGAAAAACAGTTTGACATATTTGGTGGGACTAATGGAAGAAATATGATATTTTGGTACATCAATTGTTTACAGCTTCACCATGCCCATACACGGTACAGCAGTGCTGCCACCTCTATACAAAACGATAACCTGTTCAGATATTGTTCTCAGGTTTGCGGTTCATAATTTTCTTGCATTGTCCTAGCCTTTGGCAGGATAACATTAACCGTATCCTTTCACATATCATTCTTCACACCAGCTTATCCCGCCACTGGTTAGGATTTTTCCTAAGCAGTTCTCTGTCATTAAACTCTTCATGACAGATTTACTTTCCCTGCCGGCGTGCACACTTTCTACCTCCTTTCAATCTTGCACCTTGAGCACACATAATTGTGTGTGTCATGGTCTATAGTAAAGAGAGAGACTAAGAATAAGCAAGATGGGGAAGTTTTATAGTCAGACGGTGATCCATGGACCTGTCAAATTGCCATTTACTACATAGAGTAACTAAACAAACTGCTACATCTATGAGAGGGTAATATTCTTATGCCATGTAACATGGGACCTCATTTTCACTAACGACCTGTTGCAGAAGCCCATTATCCCTGCATTGCAAATCTGCCTTTTTGCTTCATCTAAGCATTTGCATTACAATATAACACACAATTATAACTTATCTTGCACCCTGACAGAATGCTCTGTGTAGTCCCAGGCTTTGATTTTAAATCACATGTTTTTTGAAAAGCATTATCTGTGCTTTAGACTGTTCAGCTCTCAGCCACCCCCCACCCCTTCTTTTCCTTTGTGCTCCTGTACAGCTCCTCTGTCCTTCTCCTTCAGAAAACTTGTAGCCTGGTGATCTGTTATCAGGGTGGGGTGGGTGACCTGTACATGAGCACAGAGGTTGAGGCTGCGAGCTTAGGAGTGAGCAGCACAGACAAGTCACATGTTGCTTTTTGAAATGCATCAAAACCAAAGCCCAACCCGTGGGACTACATAGAATATTTTGTAAGGGTGCAAGGTAAGTTATAGCAGACCATTTTTATATTGTAATACAAATGCTTAGAGAAAGCAGAAAGGCAGATTTGCAGTTCAGGTGTAATGGGCTCTGACAACAGTCTTTCGTGAAAATGAGGTCCGTGGTGACAGTTTCCCTTTAATGGGGGTTTTCCCATGAATTCAAGTTAGGCTCTATCCACAGGATAGAGCCTAACTTGCTGATCGATGGGAGTCTCCATGATAAAACCCCCACAGATCACAAAAACAAGGGGTCCCATGTAGCTCTGTAGGACCCCCTAATCGCTCCATTAGAGTAATGGCACAAAACGCCGTGCATGACCGATCTGCTCCATACATCTCAATGGAGTTGACGAAATTGCAGAGTGCAATATGACATATTAGCAGGTGAGCACTTTAAATGCTTGCCAAAGTATTTGGCACATTTCAGGTTTCAAACACAAGTATAAAATTATTATTATTATTTTTTTTATTTTTTTTTTGTGAAGAATTCACAAAAAGTGGGACACAATTGTGAGTTGGAACAAAATTTATTGTATATTTTAAACCTTTTGTAAAAATTAATAAACTGAAAAGTAGGGCACCCCCCCCCCCTTTAAGTTGATACTTAATGCCTTTTGCTGTGATTTACAGCTGAAAATTGCTTGGGGTGTCACATCTTTATCAGTTTTGTACATGGAGAGACTGAAATTCTTGCCCATTCTTCCTTGGGAAACGGCTCAAGCTCAATGAGGTTGGATGTCGTTTTCAGAACTTTCCTCAGATTCTCGATTGGATTTGGGTCTAGACTTTGACTTGGCCATTTTAACACCTGGATACATTTATTTGTGAATCATTTCATTGTAGTTTTTGCTTTATTTTTGGGATTGTCTTATTGGAAGATAAATCTCCTTCCCAGTCTTGGGGCTTTTGCACACTCCAACAGGTTTTCTTGCGGAATGGTCCTGTATTCTCCTGTGTATCTCTGATCAGTCTTCTCCTTGTTTGAGATGAAAGTTTAGAGGGATGACTGTGTCTTGGTAGATTTGCAGTGGTCTGATACTCCTTCCATTTTTTAACATAACTTGCACAGTTCTCCTTGGGATGTTTGAAATCTTTTTGTATCCACATCCGGCTATAAACCTTTCCACAACAGTATCACAGACCAGCCTGGTGTGTTCCTGGTCTTCATTATGCAGATGTATGTATATAGCGACTTGATTACATACAGGTGGATTATATTTATAATCATCAGTTATTTAGGACAACATTGGATCAATCAGAGATCCTCATTGAACTTGTGGAGTGAGTTTAATGCACTGAAAGTAAAGGGGCCCAACTGCATCTTCATATACCAGACTCCTGTTGCTGTCCATGTATATCCCTTCTCCAAACAGGACGACTTGCTATGTTTCTTATATGGTTCGATCCAATGGACTGTACATGTATAGTCCTCCTCTTAAAATCCAATAGATGACTTTTGGAGTGTTCTGGTGATGGCTGAATTTCTGCATGTTTGTGTTGAAGAGGTCCAGTTACACAATTCATGTTCCCTTGGGCTAGTAGCTCAAGAGGGAAATATGTGAGTGTAATTAATACTTTACTTTTAATGGATACTCTTAGCTTAGCTTGTTTCAACTAGGAAACTCTGCTTCTTCTGGGGGCTACCAGAAGAATCAACTAAAAGCATGACAACAAGCTGGCTGCTTCATTTATAAATAGTTATTAACATGCGGCTTCCTTTTTGCTTATCTAATCCTTAGATCTTTCCACCCTGACAGTATACAGGGGAGAATTTGAACTCCTTTGGGCAGCTTATACAAATATGCATGTGTACAGTGGAGACCCAATTTTAAGTATGAATTATACTTTCTTATAGCACCTTGAAGGTTTAAAATTGGGGAATAAAATCCCCCAATCCTTCAATGTGCTATTAAAAAGTATATATTAAAAGTGAAGTATTCTCTGTTTCCCTTACACAATATCTGCTCAAGAGAGTCTACCAGCAAGTCAAACTAGCCACCATGTTGGGGTTCTCGGTCATTAAAGTTTGCAGGCAGATTGTACGCTTACAGCATTGTGACAAGAATTATCAGTATAAAGCATTTGGTAGGTTCAATTCCACTTCCGTATTTCCATTATCAATGGCGGGAACAGAGAATGCAGGGCTGTGTGACTCGCTAAAGAGAATTCCAGAGGAAGCCATGAATGGGGGAGCAGACTTCTCTTCAGCGAGGAATTCTCTTTAGAGAGTAACACACAGCTAGAATTTCTCAACTCCCTAGAGTAGGCATGGGTTAGCAGTCTCAGCAATGAGGCAAGTTAGCTTGACTGTATGCTGCAGCTCGCCTGCATCCGTGACTGGATCTTTAAGAAAAAAAAAATTTTTTTGTTGATGTGTTACTAAAGAATGGTGTCTTTATACATCAACTGATGGCTCTAATCCTATGGATAAAGCTGAAAAGGTGGTCGCTAGTAATAGGTTCGCTTTTAATAGGTAAAATTGATCTGTAGTGGCCTAGCTAAGCTAGGCTTCAGATGGCCATCTACTTCAGCATTCACACATGCACAGCTTTGTTACTAGACAAGCTAGAAGAAGAGCTATAAACAACATATGTGATGAGGATGTAACATTTAGGCTTCCTTTTTTCACCTTACACATTCCTTTATCATCTTACACATGTTTACTCATTGTTGGCATCATGTCAGACTGACTATTCTCCCTGTACTTTCAGGTTGGAACAAGATGTAAAGAAATTAAAAGCAGACTTGCAGGGCAGCAGACAGATTGAACAAGATCTCCGCAGTCAGATCAATGTACTAACAAGCACCGAGCGGGGAATCCGAAATGAAATAGGGCAGCTCCGACAGGAGAATGAGCTGCTCCAAAATAAGTGAGTCTCTGCAAATCTCTGTGTGGTTGTTTTTGTTTTGTTTGTTTCCGTTAAATGGAATATTGTCATTTTGTCGCTCAGGTTACATAATGCTGTTCAGATGAAGCAGAAGGACAAGCAGACCATCAGTCAGCTGGAGAAGAAGCTGAAAGCTGAGCAAGAAGCGCGAGCATTTGTAGAAAAGCAGCTCATGGAAGAGAAGAAAAGGAAGAAATTAGAAGAAGCCACAGCAGCAAGAGCTGTTGCTTTTGCTGCAGCTAACAGGTTTGTATGTGAAATAACTACCTGAGATGATGCACTACTCTCAGGACACTCACTCCTAACTATGTCTTTGTCTCTCAATTAGAGGTGAATGTACAGAAACATTAAGAAGTCGAATCAGAGATCTAGAAAGTGAATGTAAAAAGTTATCAATAGACATGAAACTAAAAGAAGACCAGATAAGGGAGTTGGAGTTGAAAGTTCAGGTACGATAACTTGTAGATAAAATTCTGGTTAGACCTGTCCTCAGCTGTGTGGGAAACCATGAGCTGACCATTGTTGAAGCTGTGACTACACTCACAGCTGCAGATGGCACTGGCTCTACCCTTTTCTTCGCAGGGGTGGGGAATACAAGGATAGGCCCCAGTTGTTTTCACATGGCCCTATTTGCATTTGTATTCCTAGCATTGTCTGTAAGACAACTTTTAGTCGAAGCAGGACTTTTCTGTACTTATTCATTTCTAACCATTTAGATACCAGCCCAGCTCATGCCCGTGTCTGGGCTTTCTTTTACGTTCTCCATTTCAGTTGAGTAACAGCAGGAAGGTAAATGGAAGGTTTTCTGTTACCCATTGAATTAAATATACGGGTAACGCTGCTTCAGTTTTTTTTCCCCCCCCCCCCCCCTGCTATTTGGTAATAGAATGGTTAAAGAAAGTCACCATCTCTTACAAGTTGTGTGACAAACCACATAATGTCACAGCATCTTGCAGAGGGAGACTCTTAGTAAGTGTGAGTTGAGACCTCTCCACTTGCTCGCGTCCATATAATGTCCTAATAAAGCTCCAATCAGCTGAACATTCTGAAGTAGTAGTTCTTCCTGTTCTGCTCCTTCAGTATTGTCCATTGCTAACCCATAACAGTGTGGACAGCCCGGGAGTTCTAGTACTTAATACTGCCCTTCCTGAAATATAATTATGTGGTAGATCGCTAGATTTGCTGATGGTAGATAGGTCCTAATAAGTTCCTGAGGAAGATCGCTCCTCAGGACTTTTTTTTTTTTTTTTAAATTATAATTTTATATGCCACGATTGTGGAAATGGTTATGTTATGCAAATTTGCGTGGGACTCTTGGGCTACGTCATCTTAAGCGCCTCTTGGAGCCTCACATTTTAACTTGGTCCCAGGAGGGACTATTGGCACTACAGGGGGAGTGAATAAATTAAAATACAAGGCTCCCTGAGGCGCTCAGATGATATGGCCTGAGCGCCGCACGGTAATTTGCATAACTTTAATAACTCTATATGTGTCGTGATCGTGGAAATAAATGGTAGATCCTCTCATAACCAGAACTTGCTGGGTGATATCTCATCGATCCTGAGAATTTCCATAAAAGTGACCAATATTACTTTAGGAACATACCCTATTTCCCATAATATATTGTACTGTATTCTCTGTTTCAGGAGCTACGAAAGTACAAAGAAAATGAAAAGGATACAGAGGTGTTAATGTCTGCACTTTCAGCCATGCAGGATAAAACACAGCACTTAGAAAATAGCCTCAGTGCAGAAACCAGAATCAAGTTGGATTTGTTCTCTGCACTAGGTGATGCAAAAAGACAGCTGGAGATTGCCCAAGGTAACTGGCACGTCACTAAGGCTGAGGTTAATGTATCTAAATTGCTGCATTTTCCAAAATGTTGTCTACTGTGTGAAATATTGCTCAGTCATTGGTTAGCACAAAATATTTACGATAGTAGTGTTTTGTTTTTTTTTTGTTTTTTTTGTTTTTTGTTTTTGAGCAAATCCTTTTCTTAGTAGTGTGAGATGCTATCCTGAAGTTCTGAGACGGAAGTAATCCATTTTCTGTTGTGGATAAGATGTCTGAATGGCCAGGTTATTGTAGTGTTATGGGCACGTATGATAGCTTTAAATGCTGAACAAGTTTCCGTGCCCTATTTATATATGACACATTTCCTAATGGGTCAATAACATTTTTAAAACCTCTGCAGATTATTTTTATATATATTTTTTTATTTTTATTTATTTTTTATTTTTTTTGGAGGGGAAGGGGGAGGTACACGTTGTATATTTTTTTTAACAACACCAGATTGTGGATCCTCAATTTTGCTCATTGGCCAAATAATTCGACCACTGCTAACTAAATTTTCAGACTATGGCTATAGATTACCTAAGAAGATCATTCTAGGACTAAAGTTGATAAAGATAAATACTTTTTCTTTAAGAAGCACATACAGTGGCAAAAATGTCTTAATGCACCTGACCTCCAACCCACTGTGTCCATTGTTTCTTGATGTGTGGTTGCAGGATCTGTAGTCTTTAGTAAGTATCGGGGCCAAATGTACCTAGTAGAGCACATGTACTTACAATTGCTTCTCAATAAATTAAAATATAAGCCAAAAGCTTTTTTTTTTTTTTTTTCAGCAGTTTAATTCAAAAAGTGAAACTCTTTTATTGCATAGTCATTACAAACAGTGAATTTTTCAAGTGTTTAACATAAAGTTGATCATTATGGCTTACAGCCAAAGAAATCCCAAAAGTCTTTATATCAGAAAATTAGAATAATTAAACCAAAACACCTGCAAAGGCTTCCAAAGCTTTTTAAAGTCCTTTAGTCTGGTTCGGTAGGCAATGCAATTATTGGAAAGACTGCTGACTTTACAGATGTCCAGAAGATAGTCATTGACACACTACACAAGAAGGGTAAGCCATTAAAGGTCATTGTTAAAGATGCTGGCTGTATTAAATCATGTTAATGATAAGTATAATGGAAGAAGGTGTGGTAGAAAAAGGAGAACTAGCAACTTGGATAACTGCAGCATAGATAAAATTGTAAAGAAAGGGCCGTTCAAAAATTTGGGGGAGATTCTCAAGGAGTGGACTCTCCTGGGGTCATTGCTTCAATAGCCACCACATAAAGACCTATCCAAGGCGTGGGCTACAAGTGTCATAGACAGCCCAGGTAAGACGCTTCTGGCATTGGGAACAACAAGAACTGGACTGTTGCTCAGTGGTAAAAGGTGTTTTTCAGATGAAAGTAAATTTCGCATTTCATTTGGAAATCATGGTCCCAGAGGCTGGGGTAAGAGTGCAGACACACAATCCAAGCTGCTGAAGGTGGTGCAGTCTACAAAGAATGCTTTTTGGGAATGGAATTTTAATTTTCCAGCTGGACTTTGCACCTGGATGTGGCTTAACCACAATATCACTCTGCTTGATTGGCCAGCAAACTCACCTGACCCCTGTAGAGAATCTGTGGGTTATTGTCAGGAAGATGAGACACCAGACCCAACAATACAGACAAGCTGAAGGCTGCTATCACACATTGGCTTCCATAATTCCTGCAAATTTTTTTTTTTTTTCACGCCTCTTTCAAGGAGTTTGCCATGTAACAGTGAACCTGGTTTGCGGCTTTATTAGTGCTTGCAATTCTCCGACTTCAGATTTAGGAAAGACAGTGGTATGAGTTGCGCAAAGATTTGCACCTTTTTGTTTTTAATTTGTGTTTAAAAAGTCTCCAAAAAACAGCATTTGTCAAAGAGCTGAGACAAATGGGGGTCAAAAAGGCAAAAAAGGAGATTTAAGTCAATGTAAAACAAAAGGAAGATTTGATAAATGATCACCAACTACTTGGGTTTTCCTACCATAAAAAACACTTGAAAAAGTTCACTGTTTTATATTGACATATATAATATGTTTCACATTTTTGGATTGAAATACTGTAAACAAACATTTTGCTTATAATTATTGAGAAGCACTTGTATGTATCACAGCTTTTATCTTGTGCTTATTTCAAGGTAGCTCATTATGGTTGTAAAATTTACCTTCTCCAAAGCTGAAAGTTTTTTTTTTTTTTTTTTTTCTCATGCAGTAAATATGCAGCCTTATAGCAGCAGTTTAGTGTAGGGAATTTATGATCATCCCATCCCAGGTTCATGGGATGGGATCCCAAGGATCATGGTGTGTAAAATCATTATTGCAATACTGTATCTTTTGTCTTTAACATCCTGTTCTTTTTCCCACCTGAATAGGACAAATTCTTCAGAAAGATCAAGAAATCAAAGACCTCAAACAGAAGATTGCAGAAGTAATGGCGGTGATGCCCAGTATTGCATACACTGCAGGGACAAGTACCCTAAGCCCAGTTTCCCCACACTACTCTTCCAAGTTTGTGGAGACTAGCTCATCTGGGTTGGACCCCAATGCATCAGTTTACCAGCCACTCAAGAAATGAATGCCAGTTGCCATCAGCCCGCCCAATCCCCCTTTCCCACTCCCACACATTTTGTCTGACTGGAGTCAACATGCAAAAGCATTTGTTGCAATTAAAGATGGAATTGTATTACAAGAACTGTATTTGTGTTAACTTAAAATGAAAAAGAATTTCAAGTTGATAGCACCATGTTGCAATAGGATGAGCGAAGGGTTGCTTTCTGTTTGTTTTTTTTCCCCATTTGGACTTTTTTAAAAATAAACCTCACAGAATTTTGCAGTTCATCCTTTAGCAAATGCGCGATTCATGCCAGTTTTAACCATTGAATGGCATTTCTTTCTGTGCATAATTTGTAATCCATGTCTTATTGGTCATTGATGAATTTACACACCACATAATCTGGCTTACAAGGAATAGTTCATGAAGATGAAGGGCTTTGATTGAAAACTGAAGTTAAAATGCAAAGATCCATTGTAATGGTCACAAACCAAACGGTTTCTGAAATTACCAGTGCTTTGTTCCCCTTCCACATTGAGACTATCTTGCATTGATTTTACTCTGTACTGTCCAAAGATCAATACACAATCCAGGGAATACAAAGCAGATCACATGAGAACCCTTCCATCTGCTTTAGCAGAAAACAATTTCCATAGAAATGCCATTGACACAGCAAGCCCTTTAAGGGCTGTGTAGGTGTGCGAGCTGGAGTAGTTGTGCCCCTATAATTTTGGCTTCTGTTCCTGTGTATTTCTTCAGTTATTTCTTAAGGGCTTTTAAGTGTGATGGGTTGCTGTCACCTTTGGCATACCTCACCTGATGCTAAAGATGTATTCTCTTCAGACATTTATGACTTTTTGCCAAAGTTTTCTGATGGATCAGAGACTCCATCTTCCAGCCAGCTGTCGCCTGATACCTTGTTCCAAATGGTGCCATGGCTGCTGGGAATGAAGAGGTCCATTCTCTTTGTATTTAAGTCCAGAGAAGAGCTGAACTTGGGTGATCTCTGGATAAATAAATGTCTGAGGAAAATAACTCTTTATTGAACATCGGGAGAGAACAATGAAAAACTCATTTCGGCTATTGTCTTTTCATAGAAACAAACTTTAAAAGACCTTATTTGGAATTTAAAAAATGCTGCCTTATTACCCACAGCAGCAAATTGGAGACAACCAATTTTTTTTCAGCACAAACTAAATTCTAGTTTCTGCCGACAAAAAGACCATTAATCTCCGCAGTGGCACGTTAGGACCAGTATTTTTCTTCTTGTTACTCAAATGTTTTGTCCATTGCATTAGAAGGTTTTTATAGTTTTAACATTTCTTTACTTAACAGATTTTCACCATGCGCGCGCAACATCTCCGCTATTTCCTATGTAGGCGCACGCACGAAGCCTCTTCTGCTCTAAAGTTTAAACGGTGTTAAAACCACGATACCGCGGTTTATAACACTAACGAAAGTAAGTACCGGCACTGACACGCCTTGTACGTGAGTGCATTTTATTTTAGCATTTTAAACACTGACACGCCTTGTACGTGAGTGCATTTTATTTTAGCATTTTAAATGTTTTTACAACCACAAACTAAAATGAAAAATGCAAGACTACACTGGGAATTGTTGTGACAATCTGTAATACAAACAAAGTTTCGAATCATTTTTTTTTGTATAAGCCCCAATATTGATAACGGTCACAAATAACAAGGTATATTAAGAATAGGTGCTACAACCACATTATAACAACTAATCACACAAGACAAACCTATCCACTCCCTCCCTCCCCAACACGCCCACTGCTATATATGAACGGAGAAACCCAGGGTAATTATATAGCAGTATGAAGAATTTCAGACCACCTTGACCAAATGAGTTGAAACTTTTGAGGACCTCATCTGGTGGTGTATACTGTACGGTAGTGAGGAATAAATCTATTAATTGGCAATGTCCAGAGCAGAGGGGATCCTGACCTTCCATCACATTATAACTACCTTTCAAGTATAGTAGAGGACAAATAATGACCATGAACTTCCTCCATTTTTTCCTTGTACAGAGCTGTGTGAGGACTTATTTTGTGCATAACAAATTTCACTTCTCCGTCACATTATTTATTATTTCATGTGATCAACGAACCAAAGTAGCAGAGGCCGTAGGCTTGTCGACCGGAAAGGCAATGAATATTTTACATGATAAATTGGCAATGAAAGATTGTCAGCCCGATGGGTGCTGCTATTGCTCACGGTGGACAACAAGCTGATGCGGCTGTTAACTTCGAAGCAATGTTTGGAGCAATTTAAGTGAGATCCAAAGGAGTTTTTTCGTCGAGTTGTCACTGTGGATGAAACCTGGATTCATCATTACACACCAGAAACTAAGCAACAATCAAAACAATGGATTTCTTCTGGTGAATCTGCTCCAAAGAAGGCGAACGCGGTCCCATTGTCCGGAATGGTCATGGCGACGATTTTTTGGGATGTGAACGACGTTATCCTCATGGATTTTTTAGAAAAAGGAAAAACGATCACTGGACAATACTACAGGGAGTTATTGCACTGCTTTGACAAAAGATTAAAGGAGACACGGCTGCATTTGGAGAAAAAGAAAGTGCTGTTTCAACAGAATAAGTCACCAGCACATTCATTCACATTCGGAGTTGTCGCTGCCAAACTGCATGAATAATGTTGTGAATTGTGAAGTCATTGCCTAGCAGAGGCATATTTTGGAGAGTTCGACAAATCCTATTTTTTGGAGAGGTTAAAAAAAATGTCAGGAATGTTGGGAGAAGTGTATCTTTCTAAATGTTGAAAAATTAATTTTTTTTTTTTTTGTAAAAATGGTGTCTTCATTTCTAACTTATTGAACTTATTAATCGTAAAATTAAAGGGATAAGTCAGACCAAGAGTGGAGGCAGACCAAGAGTTCAACATTAAGCTCAATATATGCCTGAATCTTACTTGAAACTTGAACACTCAAGTATTTAAAGTGGAAGACTACCTAAATGGAGATCGGGAGGAAGAGATTGCAGTAACACATTCAGACAGGAAATATAGGATAGATTCATCCCAATTGACTCTTTGCTTCAAAAAGGAGCCAGATTGATGGAGTAAAAGCCTTGAGTGATAGAACAAAGCCAGGGTCAAAAAACACCATCTGCTATCGCTATATTGAGGAATAGTGTCTGAATATTGATGTCAGTGCTCTTGTCACTAAAAAAGTCTGTCTGATCAGGGTGAATCAAGGATAGAATCACTTTATTCAGCCTCATGGCCAGTATTTTTGCAAGTATTTTCAATGTCTGAGTTTAAGTGGGAGATTGGGCGGTAAGATTCAGGGATTAAGGGGCTCTTCCTTTGCTTAAGAAGGACTACAAAAGAGCATCACACATAGAACTATGAAGGGAACCACATTCTAAAGCAGAAGAAAAGGGACCCAATCAGTGGGTAATGAGTGATTCACAGTTATCCTTATACCACTCACCACCCAAGCTGTAAAACCAGTCGTACCTAGGGGAAGCGATTTAATTGCACCCCTATGTTAATTCCACCTCGTATGTTGAGATGGGAGAAGCAAGTTCAGACAACTGAGCAGTAGACAGACGCCATAGAGAAAGCGCATTGAAAACCATATCCATCTCAGCTGCCGAGGTGGAAGATCTAGAGCTATACAGAGAGGAATAACAGTCACTACAAACCCTGTTTTGGATCAGAGACCAACATACCATTTGTATCAGTAATGGAAGAGAAGGATGCACACAGGTGCTCCACCACACCAGAGCCCATCTGACAGTAGACTTATAAGCATCCCATATAACTAGAGGGTCGTAGAGACGCCCTCAGCATAACCCGGAAACCAGCATAAATGGGCGATGCACATACTTGCACAATAGTCATGATACTCTGCATCTGTAGCAGAAGGGCGACAGATTGACTCTGTACACTTTTTTACATATTTCCATAAAGGTTTATACAATTTTCCAATTTATTAAAAAAAACATTAATGGGGAAAATGACCAAATTTTTTTTTCACATTTAATTAATAAACTGTCCTCTCAATATCACACATAGCAATATAGATATCATCAATTAAAGAAGAGCAGAACAGAAGATGTATAGTTGTTATTGACAGTGGCATCTAAGTGTCCTGCAGCTGGGTGTGGGCTATTATAGTTGACACATCTGCCCCTGGAACCAGCTCTATTTCAGCATCATGGCATGGTGGCTTAGTGGATAGCAGGTCCCCTTGTAGCGCTGGGGACCTGGGTTCAAGTCCAAGGGTCGACATCTGCAAAGATACTCTGCTGATGCTGAGCACCAAAGCATTAGAACATAAAGTAACCACTCTAGCGGAGAAAGAGATCCGCCTCTTCTGGACCAATCATTCTCTACGCTCATATAGAGACAATAATAGGGTCCCTAGAGGCCTCAGGGTCTTCAAAGAGGCCGCGCAGTACAAAGAGGTTCCGGAGTTCATGAAGGCATGGAAAGAGTTTCATCTCCAGCATTCCCTAAACATCATGCGACTTGTACTGCAACGCAATGAGGTGGAATACAGCAGAATCATGGCTGATCTATGTAAAGCAACAACGGAGTTGAGAACCAGGATGTCGGAAGGCAACTGGCAGAATTTCATGAAGAAACTAGAAAAGAAATTAAACCTGACACAAGTTGAAGTAAAGGAGAAGAAGAGGGACAAGTTTTTACGGTAACCGTACTGGACAGCCCTTAGCCATCCTCTCCCCTCCCTTCCCTCTTCATTACCGTCCAACCCCTGACCTTTTCCTTCCGCCTGTTTCTCCTCTAGCCACCCCACTAGCCCCATGCCCGATCACTAACCATGACCACACCCATACTAACTTGGACGATGTAAAGACTAATCTCACCCTTACTAATAGGGACAAAAAGATGACTGTCATTAACCTCACGGACGAGACATAATCCGATGCTTGTGTGTCACTACTTTCAAAAGGATTAAATTATGCATTAGTAGAAATGTTTGATTATACAGAATTTGAAGTTGATATGTACAAGGCAGTGCATAAACTTAGCCTTAGGAAGTTCTTCCAGGGGGACCGCGGGGTCCGTACCCAGCAGGAACTAGGTGAGATCCCGGTTACTGTGGGACCTTTAGGTTTTATTCCCCCCACCGCATTGGCACCGATTGGCGAGGCAGAGATTAACCTCCTGCTGGAGATCGGGGAGGAAACTACAGATACGGACCCACAGGCCACAACCACCCTGGAGGTTACGCCGTTTAGAGGAGGTGTATCCTCCACTTTTTGTCCCCCACCTTTGCCGGCAGGCTCACCTATTGAGGTCTTTAAGGATCCTGGAAGAGGTGCATGCATTATTATATCCAGAGGTACTCAAAAACCTCACAGAAGAGCTTCGGGCCCTTCACAATCTAAGCGCACGTACCGACCTTGTGGTGAAGCCTGCCGACAAGGGGGGAAATGTGGTCCTTATGACTAGGGCAGCCTATGAAAAAGAGGCACTGCGCCAGCTATTGGATACGGATAGATGTTAATCCCACCTGTAAATATCAGCCGGAAAAACTCCGGTCCTACTTACGCTGGAGCGTAGATCAGAAAATTATTTCAGAAAAGACAGCCTCTAGGCTGTTTCCCTCCAATCCACGGCACCCCAATTGGTACTTCCTCCCCAAGGTGCATAAGACCCTTGTCGATCCCCCGGGCCGCCCAATTGTGGCAGGGATCGGTTCCTTGTTCGAACCCCTGTCACAATACCTGGATTGGCTCCTTCGTCCACTCTTGAGGGATATCCCCTCGTACCTCAAGGATACGAATGCGTTCTTGGGAGTATTGGAAGAGTTGCACTGGCAAGAGAATTACAGTCTCACATCGATTGATGTAGAGAGTCTGTATACACGGATTCCCCAGGATTTGGGAGTAGAGTGTATCAAGGAGGTGTTGATTAATGCCGGTCGAGAGGAGAAGTTCATCGACTTTGTATGTGAGGGTTTGAGATTGGTATTGTCCCACAACGCCTTCACGTTCGGTGGGAGGTGGTTTGCCCAGAGGACAGGTACGGCCATGGGCACCCCTGTGGCGTGTAGCTTTGCCAACATTTTCCTGGCATGTTTTGAGAGCCGTTACGTCCTGTCCCTGGGCAACCGCTACGCACAGAAGGTGAAGGCGTATTATCGATACGTGGATGATGTGTTCATGGTGTGGGAGGGGTCCAAACTCGAGTTCCACTCCTTTGTACAGTACCTCAATACAGAGAACACCATGAACATGCGATTCACGTCGGTTTTTGGGGACAAAAGTTTGGATTTTCTTGACGTACGGGTCACGGAGTCTAAGGGCAGGCTCGACACCACGACCTTCCGAAAGCCCACAGCCACCAACTCCCTTCTGCACTTCAGTAGTTTCCACCCGGAGCACACCAAGACTAGCCTACCTTATAGCCAGTTCCTCCGGCTGAGACGCATTAATAGCAATGAAGGCAAGTTCCAAACTCAAGCAGAGGAGTTGAAGGGTAGGCTTAGGGACCGGGGATACCCAGCAGGACTACTGGAGAAGGCACAGAGGAAGGCAATGGATGTCCCCCGGAGGGACCTACTTAAAGGCAAGAGGAGGGCTTCAGGGGGGTTGGAGGGAGTAGAAGAGGACAGGTTCACTTTCTCCTTTAGATACTCCCCCTGTGAGAGGGCCATACGATCGGCCATCCAAAGGAACTGGCACATCCTCACTCAGGATTCAGATTTAGCCAGTATTACAGGTGCCAGACCGCTGGTTGCTTTCAGGAGAAGCTCCACTATCAGAGGTAGATTGGTCCACAGTAAACTCCCACCAACGAGAGAGACTTGGCTATCTAGGGACTTACCCACTGGAAACCACAGATGCGGTCATTGCAATTACTGCAACTCTAATGGCCAACTAAAGGTGATAGACTTTGGAGGGGTGAGACAAGCGGTGAAGACATTGATTACTTGCCGCTCGGATTTTGTGGTGTATGTGGTCTACTGCCTTTGTGGTCGATTTTACATTGGGAAAACTATTAGGAAGTTATTCACTCGGTTCAGGGAACATCAGAGATCCATTACAAAAGGTAGTGGAAGCCCCCGTCTGATTGAACACATCCAACAAGAACACGGGGGCAACCCAGATGTTCTCAGGTTCTCAGGCATTGAGAGGATTGAGCACAAGGACGGGGGAGGGGATCGCGAAAAATTCCTCCTACAGCGTGAAAGTAGGCTCATCAGTAAATTTGGGGCTCTGGGTCCTCTGGGGCTTAATGATCGTAACGAGTTTAACGTATTCCTGTGATAACAACCATCCCTTCCTTCTTCTTGCTTCTTTTCGTACAGGTTACCTTATTCGTTTATTCCCATGCTACTGTCTTATGACAATATGTTTAACAGTGGAGCATTTGCTCCCATATTAACCCGCGATCTGCAGGACCACAGGTGCTTATATAGCACCCCATGCGCCCTCCATATTTTAAAATAATCCCTGGGTGTCATGTATAGTTCATTGTGAAAAGGCGCCATTCAACGTGAATTGACGATTGCATCGCTGCAGATATGATCTTTTTGTTTGTTTTTAACTTCAGTAGTGGGTCTGTACTTCCAGTCCGGGTTTTGGAAGGATTTCCATGCCGGGCTTGTTGACTCATTTTTCTCCCGCTTATCTGAATAGTTTTAATGATCACCTGTTTGTCACACTCACTTTGTTCTATTGTATGTATATACATAAGGATTTTGATGTGTATTACTGAATCCCCGTTGCGGTGTCATCCTCACAGGTGCCGTTATGCATTGCTTGTTACTAGGTATGGCCACGCCCACCCGCGGTCACGTGTATTTTAGCAGTGACGCGGAGGGGCGGAGCCATCGGCTTGAGAAAGCGCCATAGCGCGCGAAACGGCCCCGTTGCCGGAGTCTGTCTCTGTACCCCCCTGCATGCCTCCCCACCAATAAAGGAAACTTTCCACGTCTTGGAAGCGGTGAGTGCCGTCTTCTTTTTTTGCTGCATATTTTGTCTGCAAAGAGTTAGAATGCTCTGTCCATGTTTACATGGTTTTCCTCCCATACTCCAAAACATACTGGTAGGTTGATTAGATTGTGAGCCCCATTGGGGACAGGGACTGGTTTGGCAAACTTTGTACAGCGCTGTGTAATCTGTGTGCACTATATAAATAAAGGAATTATTATTATTAATTGTTTCTACTACATATGCTTTTTTTTTTCTTTCCTTGTCTATGATCCCAGTCCATCACAGATAATTTCAAAGATTTTGGGCACACTGCTGACTGTGGTGTCCTTTTACACTCTGTTTTCTACTGTCCATTCCTGAAATGCAGGGCACCATTACTGCAATATTAGCTAGACACTACACATGAACACCATGGCCACTTCTAGCAGTTGTAAATTTAGTCCCCAGTAAATTTGCTATGATGTCTTCTTACCCTTGTAGCAGATGTAACCATAGTGCATAATACATATATGTTATTGTTGGGACAACCCCCTACTTTAGCATGTGCAGGGAGCAGTGTGGTAAGTCTTTCCCACCATAGTTGGTGATCATTTGCAGATATTGGCGCACATTTACTTACCCAGTCCTGCGCGATCCCCGATCCAGAATGTCCGCTGGAATGAACATCTGCTGCGATTCAAGAAGATTGTGCGCCCGATTTCCTGCTTGTGTCGCTTCCCCGATCAGGTCTGCCGGAATTCACCTTTTTCTTCATGGTGAATGTAAGTGCTTCAGTTATAACACAAATTTAAATATTAAATCCTGCGCTTAGTCCGAATCCGTCGGATCGTCAAACGGCTCCCCCCCCCATTTCTGTTGCATGAAAGCCGGTGCGCCAAAATCTGATTGCGTGCGACCCAATTGCTGACACGATCCCCAAAAAGTCGGAAAAGCCGGCGAAAATGCGGCCGCGGGGCCCTTAGTGAATAAGCCCCATTATGTCTTTAAAAGGGCTTTCTTTGGGGATAATTCAGAGAAATGTAATGTAGATGTATTTGACATTGAAAATGTCCCACTAGCAAGTTGAAATATGGAAAATTGAAATATGAAAATTGAAATCTTTACCATTAAATGTTTAGGTCATTGGTCATTATACTACTATTAGATGGCATGTGCATGTCTAATACAAACAACAAAATATGTATGCATAACATGTTTTGTTACAGCAACGCCCTACCTCAATTCATTACCAACATCTAATGGTGTTACAAATGGGACTACAAAACCACAGGGTAACTTGTGAGTGAAGTAAATACAATTATATATATATGTTTAATGGGTGCGCGGCACATTTCGGTCAGACTTTTGACATGAATGTGGTGGCCGATGCAATTGTTCACCAGAACGCCTATTTCTGTGCACATTATTGTGTTGCGGTGTGCACAATGCAACTGCTACACAAAACTAGTGCAGACACTTCTTAGATGCATGTGCAACCAGTTTGCACATGTACTTTTGTACAATCTATGCCAGAATTCTGGCATAGATTTGCAACACCCCTGTCTATGTATAGGCAAGGGGGTAGTTGCAAATAGGGCCCTCTACCTGTCAGGATCCATCTGGTGAGCCTGTGCAACTCACCCAGAGGATAATGCCAGGAAAACTTCAGCTGTAGCCTCTGCCTGGAAAGCAACAGTCAAATGGGGGTAATATGGTTTTGTAGCCCATTGCAGCCTTGTGCAGGCCTGTGATCCTTATCCCTGACATCCTTAGGCCCCTTCCACACTTGCCTTTTTCTCGCACGTTTTCTGCTCGTGCTTTTGACGCGCAAAACTTGCATTGCACTCTGTCCCATTGTAATCAATGGGCTTTTTCAGACATTTTTTTCACGCACACACGTGCAGTTTTTAAATCTCAGCATGCTCTACTTTTGCAAGTCACGCGGGTAAAAAAGCTCCATACAAGTCTATGGAGATGAATCAAAAACAGATCGCACTCTGAGACACATGCAAGTGCAATGCGTTTTTCACGCATCAATTGCCATTGAAAAAATAGAGCTCAGCCCTGAGTCCTTTTCAGGCGCATTATCTGCGCATGAAAAACGCATTGAAATTGCATTGAAACTGCGCGTGAAAAACTGAGACACTGAACAATATGTGCTGGGCCTACTGGCAGCTGACTGGCTACATACTGGGAGTAGGGGGCTGGCAGGCTATATACTGGAAGCAGGCAGGGGCTGGCAGGCTATATACTCGGAGCAGGCAGGGGGCTGGCTATATACTATGGGGCATGGGCTGGCAGGCTATATACTGGGAGTAGGGGGCTGGCAGGCTATATACTGAGGGCATGGGTTGGGAGGCTATATACTGGGAGCAGGCAGGGGCTGATAGGTTATATACTAGGGAGCAGTCATACCATTTGAACAATTGTACAACCGTTTGATAAATTGCTATAAAAATTTCTATGTAAGGCAAAGTTGTGAATTTAGGCATTTGGAAGTTACACCATTCATGGTGGAGAATAATAATTTTTATATTTTGATGGATTGGATGCGGTGATACCTAACTTGACTTAGTTTTTATTTGTCTATTTATATGCATTCTAGGGAAGGAGGGTTAGATTTGTATTTAAATTATTTACTATTTGTTTTAGTTTTTAACATGAAGTGTGCTTGGTTTACAATCCTTCATCTTGGTGGTAGATGTGCTTTAAAGCTGTGCTCTGGTCGGTTTCGAACTTGGTACCTAACATGACACTTGCAGAGATTGGTGGCAGCACTGACCGCAGCAGTTACTGGCAGGTATCTCACGTGAAACAGAGCTGACACCCGCCTCCCACATTAATTCATGTGTGTGTGTGTGTGGGGGGTTAAATAATTAATCTTTTTGCATATTATACAGACCTATAAAAGCCAAGGTGCCTTACCAGAGAATCCATAGTTCTTTAGGATAGGGGCTGTCATGGTCTACAGCATAGGTCAGTGTATGCTTTTCTGAGGTGTAATTTCCCTTTCTGAACGTAAAAGCAATTTATAACAACAAGAATTATTTTTTATTTTTCATTTGTTTTTTTTTTAATTATTCATTTCTCTAGTTGAAAATAACTTCTGCTCGGCTTCAACTGTAATTGGCCCAATTATCCCAACCATTTGCTGTATTACTGCTGCTCTGCATCGCACTCAGTGCTGCTGTTTGATAATGGTGATCCTTAGTCGGCGCATACAGTAGTTGTTCTGTTGGTTTTATACACAGCTTCCCTTGATTTCAATTCACACTTCGCTGAGTGATGCCACTCTATTTGGCTTGGGTCCCACAAAAGCGCATTGCAGTTACTACTGCAGTGTGAAAAAGAAATGCAGGAATTGAATATAACTTTATGTGTCGGGATACTTAGGTCTGTATGTATATTTAGAGGGATAACTGGCTACAAAGCAGCTTCTTAGAGGTGTTGGGGAAATTGTGTGTTATGGTGTCAAAGTCCAGAAAAAACAAATATCACATATGATGACTTGAGAGGAGATGGCAGGATGTGTCTCCATAGCTGCTGATTGTGACCATAGACTCTAAATGGAGGCTTTTTAAACAAAAAAAAATTTTTTTATGTACTTAGTAAAGAGGAAGGGAGGGCTGAGAACAGGTATAATGTAGATTTAAAGGGAATCTATCGGTAAGCAAAAAAAATAGGTACCGTATATACTCGAGTATAAGCCGACCCGAGTATAAGCCGAGGCCCCTAATTTTACCACAAAATACTGGGAAAACCTATTGATTCGAGTATAAGCCGAGGGTGGGAAATGCATTGGTCACAGCCTCCCCAGTATATAGCCTGCCAGACCCTGCCCCAGTGTATATAGCCTGCCAGACCCTGCCCCAGTGTATATAGCCTGCAGACCCTGCCCCAGTGTATATAGCCTGCCAGACCCTGCCCCAGTGTATATAGCCTGCCAGACCCTGCCCCAGTGTATATAGCCTGCCGCCGCTGCCGGACAGATCGCACAGAAGATATACAGGGGTCACCGGAAAGGTGAGTTTAGATATATTTATTTTTTTAACTCGAGTATAAGCCGAGTTTGGGTTTTTCAGCACATTTTTTGTGCTGAAAAACTAGGCTTATACTAGAGTATATAAGGTAGATTAGATGGCCCTTTAATAATGCCGATGTACGTTCATTTATTTTTTCTCTTGTCAAAAAGCAAATCTATCGGTCCTGGAGAGTTATTTCATTGCTTCTTTGTGTATGTCGCTGTTGTGTTGCTTGACACGCGCTTACCTGCACCCAGCGTAGGACGGTGAACTTCAGTGCATTCCGATGGTCTTCAGCGCAGCGGCGACACCTGGTGGACATCGGGCGCACTACCTTAGTGGATAGTCGGAAGACCTGAATCCTCCACTGAGAATGCGCCGCTGGATCGCGACAGGACCGGGTAAGTAAATTTGCCCCAATGTGTTATGTTTAAAGGTAATCTGTCATTAGTTTTGATTAGACAATGAAAGGTAATTTTGGAGACCTGTGTAACCGATGAGAGCTTGTTAATAGCAGCAGGACTATGAAAAATACATTTTTATTCTAGGGTTGTAGCTGGACTTGGTTTATTGGTGTGTGAGATCTCTTCAGTGAAAACAGCACAGCCGATGTCCCTTGAGTAGCTGCTGTAGTGTTTAGACAGAAATCTGCAGAGCAGAAGGGAGGGGCTGTGCAACAGTACAGGCGGTCCCAGACTTAAGGACACCTGACTTAAATGACTCCACTGTGACCTCTGGTGAAGCTCTCTGGATACTTTACTTTAATTCCAGGCTATAATGATCAGTTGTAAGGTGTTTGTAATGAAGTTTTATTGATAATTCTAGTTCCCATGACAGCACAAAATTTTGAAAATAAAATTGTCACAGGGACGAAAAACAAACTGTATCAAAACTATTGCCTGTACTGTTAAAAAATTCAATAAAAATTTATTGAACTTTAGGAATATTTAAAATCAACTTCTATCAAATAGAAAGGTCCAAATTTAAGAACTCTCTTTAATGATAAAATTATAACTGTAGTGTTCCTCACTGTATGGCGGAAGTGTCCCTCACTGTATGGGGGTTGTGTTCCTCACTGTATGGGGGTAGTGTTCCTCACTGTATGGAGATAGCGTTCCTCACTGTATGGGGGTAGTGTTCCTCACTGTATGGGGGTAGTGTTCCTCACTGTATGGGGGTAGTGTCCCTCACTGTATGGGGGTAGTGTCCCTCACTGTATGGGAGTAGTGTTTCTCACTGTATGGTGGTAGTGTTCCTCACTGTATGGGGGTAGTGTCCCTCACTGCATGGGGGTAGTGATCCTCACTGTATGGGGGTAGTGTTCCTCACTGTATGATGGTAGTGTTCCTCACTGTATGGCGGTAGTGATGTGGACAGGAGTCTTTTATAAGACTGCAGGTAACATGGTGATTAGGAGCCAGAAGGGTTTGGCCACTTTACCTCATGTTTTTTGTAATGTGTGTAAGTGTGTGGGGAGGGGGCTGGATATTAGGTACCGTATATACTCGAGTATAAGCCGACCCGAGTATAAGCCGAGGCCCCTAATTTTACCACAAAAAACTGTGAAAACCTATTGACTCGAGTATAAGCCGAGGGTGGGAAATGCATTGGTCACAGCCTCTCCAGTATGTAGCCAGCCAGCCCTTGCCCCAGTGTATATAGCTTGCCAGCCCCTGCCCCAGTGTATATAGCTTGCTAGCCCCTGCCCCAGTGTATCCCTGGCCCCGCCAGTGTATAAGCCCCACTCCCCGGTTGCCAGCACAACATACCGGATGGATCGCACAGAAGATTATCCACGGGTTGGTCGCCAGACGGCGCGTTTTGATTTTATTTATTTTTTTGACTCAAGTATAAGCCGAGTTGGGTTTTGTAATGTGTGTAAGTGTGTGGGGAGGGAGCTGGATATTAGGTAATTTACCAATATACATCTATTAATAGTTTTACACCTCTTTCCTGATATGTAAAGTGAAGCCTCCTTTCTTTTACCTCATCAGCCAGACATTTCTGTCCATAAAATGGCTGCAGATGGATCTCTAACTGGTGATTGTTCATGGACCATTAGACATTACATGACCCTCCATCTGCAGCCATTTTATTGACAGGAATGTCTGGCTGATATAATAGATACATATTGGTTAATTACTTAATATCCTGCCCCCCCTTTAATAGTTGGTAGAAGATTTTATTTATGATGTTCTATCTCTCAATGTTAACATTAACCTACCCTTAAAATTATAGCATTCTTGTAGTGAATGAAAACCAAATAAACCTTTGTCGACAAAGGCTTCATGTAGAAGCTGAAACGTTGCGATGTATTTTGAATACATCCATTCGTTTTTTAATAAGTGCTGCTGAATATACCATGTAAATGTATTTCAGCAATAAACTTGGGAGCACAGCGTATATGTCAGGTCTTTTTGCAAATCATCTGTAAAAGAACAACCCAGAGCACATTAGAAGAGGGTCCAGTACAACTTTAAATTTAGTGAGAGCTATTCGATTGTTACTTCACTGTTACAATTCATATACAATCAATCTCTTGCAGTATCTAGTTTAACCACTTGGGGGAGTCTGTGAAACATGTCAATCCACTGTTCTTTCCCCGCTTCATTAGCGTTATCCATGATTTATTTCTTCATTTGTACAACATTTTAGGACAAACATGACATCATAAAGGGGGCCATGACATCATAAAAGGTCTAGTTCTGCTGGCAGCTGTTACAGTCTCTGCTCATTCAAGCTTTGAAGTTCTTCAAGGTAGCATCATGAGATGATTTGTGTGTCCCCTGTCACCTGAGGGTTCTTGGAAACCACATGAGGGGTTATGGGTTACGTCAAGAAAGGTAGTCTGAGGCATATTTAAAGCTTACAGCAGTACATAATGCTAAAAGCACAAAAGCCACATCATGTTCTTTGCATGCGACAAGATGATCCTTAAGATTAGGGTGAGTGTCCCCTTTCCACTACCCTATCCCCTAGAGCAGTGATGGCGAACCTTTTAGAGGACCGAGTGCCCAAACTCCAAACAAAGTAACATTGCAAAGTGCCCAACAAGCTATTTAGCCTAAAATCACACCATACCACTCTATAAGGGACATATAATACGATATATGATGACCATTGACCACCCATACTGATAATAAAACAGACCACCTAAAGAAAGTCCCACATCACTATATATCACAAGCAGGAGCAAATACAGCGGAGAACACTAACCCATCCCGTGAGGAAACACTTCCCCCATCAAGTGAGGGGACACTACGCTATACAGTGAGGGACACTACCGCCATACTGTGAGGAACACTACGCCATAACCAGTGAGGGACACTACCGTCCATACAAGTGAGACTGACATACCCGCCATACAGTAGGGACACTACCGCCTACAGTGAGGGACACTACCGCCATACAGTGAGGAGCACACTACCGCCATACAGGAGGGACACTACCGCCATACAGTGAGTGAAACACGCTATGCGGGGGACACACCGCCATACGTGAGGAAGACTACCACCATACTGTGGAAAAACATAGCGCCATACAGTGAGAACACTAGGATATACCCCACATCAGTGAGGCACTAATACACCCCATCCAGTGAGGAACACTACCTGCCCATACAGCGAGGAAAACACTACCCCCATACAGTGAGGAAGACTACCGCCATTACTGGAAAAACACAGCGCCATATAGGAGGAACACTACCCCCATACAGTGAGGAAACACTACCCCCATCCAGTGAGGACCACATACCACCAGTTCAGTGAGGAACACTACCCCCATCCAGTGAGGGGACACCTACTCCCATTACAGTGATGAAACACTACTCCCATACAGCGGAGGAAGACTACCCCCATACGGAAGTGAGGGAACCACTACCGCCATACAGTGCGGGGACACTACCCCCTACAGTGGAGACACTACCGCCTACAGTGAGGAAACACTACTGCCAACAGTGAGGACACTACGCTACAGTGAGGGACACTACCCCACATACCAGGAGCAACCTATGAAGGATTGTTATTCGGCAGGGGGGTGTGTAGGGTAAAGTGGTGTGTTGTGGGGTGGAGGGTGGGTGCACTGAACAGCAAATCTACATGGAATAGGAGGTGAATACCATCAAATCACCACAATGCAAATGTCTGTGGCACACACCACACATATATAAATATATACACTCCCTTGGTCCAGAACTCTGGGCACCTGTGCCATCTGTGCAGTGAGGGAGTGTAGTGCACCCAGGGTCACTGGCAGCAGGACAGGGGACAAGAGATCTGGACCAGGGGCAGACAGAATGTTGTGGCCGCAGACATGGTCATACAGGCAGTTTGGGACACTAAACAATAGAGCACCTATAGTTTGTTTAGTGTCCCAAAGCTGTAATACACCACAGAGTCAGCTCCTGCCTGTTCCCTCGCTGCAGCTTCTCTGTACTCACTGGGCACCGGTGCTGTAAGTCTCGGCAGTGTCTCTCTCATCTTGCTTGTGTTCCCGGGTTAAGGAGCGGGGGAGGGAGCTGGAGGGGCGGCATGGCACTAACCAGGTCTCTAGGAAGCACTAATGAGCACAGAGCAGGTTCTGATGCAGCCCACGTAAAGAGAGATTGTTGGAGCTCCGGCGATCGGCAGCTTTTCACTGCCTGGCCATTTTCTATAGGAGGCAGTGGAGATGGTGCGCTTGCCTCTCTGGCACGGCGTTGCCCTAGTTCGCCACCTACATGCCTCTAATGTCTCTCACCAATATGTTTTGGAGCAGTTAGTTTATATGGGACCCATCACATCTAGATATTCTCCATACACCCCCCCAGCTTCTTTCGGCACAAGTAGCAGAATGCTTGCTTATGCTGCTAAACACACTTCTTTATGACATCCATAAGTCACAATTTTAGTTGGTAAAGAAAGGTATAGCATCACATTGAGTAGGCTATCTACCTGGATGTATGCCTCCTTATAAAGTGCATTTACATTCCCTACATCACCGAATCGTGTGGCCATCGCTTCAGTTGTATTCATACAGCAACAGTTTTTCGGCAAGTATTGATTGTCATGGTACAGTTTGTTAAGCTAGTGTTTCATAGGATAAAAAGAGATTAAAAGAGTGTCTGACACCCCCTGGTTTGTGCTTAGTCCTTTTAACTGATAGGCAGTTGTTGGTCCCTTCTTCTTAGGGGCTTGTAGAGGCCATTTGTTGTGTGTTTAGAAGAGATTGGCAGTGCAGCTGCAAAATGGCTCGCTCCTGGAGCAAAAAAACAATTGAAACTGGCTGTACCAGACCAGAAACACGGAGGTGACTTGTTTGCAAAAATGGACATTAAACGTTGCTCTGGTCAAGCTTTTTGAAAAGCGGTATCATGGACCACATTCCTGGTCTTTCTGAGCTCGTGACCAGTCTTTGCTCCTTCAATCTTGAAGGAAGAAGCTTGTCTCTAAGGTTCTGGAAACCCAGGTCATGTCCAGAGAGGTAGTAATGAATCTGCTAGGCAATTTAAAGTTTAGAGAGTCATACAAGCTAACAGCAGCAAGGTTCATTGCATATGATGTCAGGATCGAGACTGCGTGAACTCTACTGGACCACGTTCGGGTGGAGGTGCCAAGTATCGGGCAGTGGGGCACAGGAGGAATGGGCGTGGAAATTTAAGCAATATGGCTGGCCGACAGCGCAATTATCGCCGCGCTGGCCTTTACATTTTTGAAGCTGGCACGGATGCTCCCTAGGAGGTGGGGACGCGCGCCGCACTGCCGGAGTAGTTGCTGAATCTGGGGAGCGTGAGTGGAATGCACGTGAGGCAGCTAGGAGAGGTCACGGGTGCGGCCTTCGACGCGGGTGAGAGTAAACCCTCAGTTTAAACTGGACTGTGACAGGATGTAACCCCAGTTTAAAGGTATCTATGCCCTGGATGAAGGAAGTCACCAGGTACACTTACACATACTTGTATGCGGTCTCTCTGGTAGGATTCCGCTCCGCTTCTTTCAGCCTTCTTATGCGCGCTAGGTTTTGCCAAAATTGGAGAGAACGCTTGTTCAATAGCCAAAGGTAGAAAATATGTTAAAAAATAAAAAAAAATATGATTAAGTCATTTTATAATTTAATTAAGTGGGTTGTCCGTGTTTAAAAAAAAAAATATATATATATGTGGCCGGAGCAGGCTGCCTCAATAATAAAGAGTACCTTACTATCGGTGCGCGCTCGGTTATCCAGCGCTGCTGTCGCTATGGTCCGGGCGGTCCACTGTAAAACAAACCAGGGCACCGCACGGAGCAGCTGTGGACTCAGCCTCCGGACCGACCGTGGCCGGTAGTACCCTATCCGTCCCTAATACACAGCACTTGGTACTGGGGGGACGGAGGTTGTTCGGGTCAGGCGGCGGAAAGCGATTCCAGCCTGCTTCACGGTGGCATGTTTGTTACATGGCGCCCGGAGACGGAGCGGACAGCAGCGGCTGTGATACGGGAGGCACCAGAGGAAGTACAAACTTTATTGTTTAGTCTGCCACCGCTCCGGCCCCATATAGTCTTTTTTGAAAACTCGGACAACCCTTTAAAAAGAATGAAAAGAAAATAAAAAAGTCCCATAACGACCCCAGTTACACATAAAAGGCAATAAACGATATAAAACACAAAAAAAACTTACTATTTGGGATCCACCGCTTTGTATTAATATGTTACAATAAAATCTAAATCAATATTGAACGCGCGGTGAAGGACGTAAAAAAAAAAAACACGCAAAAAAAAACTTCCTGTAAGATCAATTTGTCTCAAACACCATCAACAAAAAAAAATTGTTCTAAACAGTGATCAAAAAACGTTACGTTCCCTGAATGATACCAACTGAAAAGAACAATCTTTATGCAATAAAATAGGCCCTCAACCCGAGCTGACAAAAACAGAAAAATACCAGAAAGTTATGGCCCTGAAAAAGTTGTCCATAGTAAAAACAATGCGATCTACTGGGTCATGTGACCAAGGTGTTCGGGGGGTGGGTTGGTTGTGTCAATCTTAGCGTCTTTTCTAAGCCAGTTAACCATGACTAGGTGCCACGTGGCACCGAAACGCAGTAGGTTGCATTCCTCGTACATGGTCTAGGGACGTGCCGTAATATATAGTTAACGATGATCAATATAACAAGTCCGGACAGACAACGAACAATTTACCCATCACTGGTGCAGAGCCGTTTTTTCGTTCTTTTTTTTTTTTTTTCAAAGGTCAAAGAGAATAAGATAAAATATTATGTTTACGTTCTGGGGAGCGGGGGGAAAAAAGTGTAAGAATCCAAACAATAAAAAATGATGATTTTGTTGTTGTTCCCTATGAAATAGTTAATAAAATCCACAAAAAAGGCTAAGACCCCCCCAAAATAATTATCTTATAGATTGTCTCTCTCCCGCAAATAATAGTCTATGTTCACATAACCAAAAAAAATACACATATTAGGGCGTGTACAATGGGACAATACAAATTGCGATGAATTGGAGTGTTTCCTTATGGCCCGGCGGGTGCCCATACAGCAGCTTTACCACCACATCTGCAGGATGGGGTACCTTTAGAGCCAGAGTGCCCCAAAATTCAACCAAAATCCACTATTTACCATTAAAGTGCAACGATGCATTTAAGCCATAACTATCGTACCCGTTCTTCCACCATTATCACATCGTATGACCCCTGAGCCACCAATAAAGTTGAAAGAAGATGGCAATTCAGGACTCTCGTGTGTTATCTACAGAGTATCTTGTAGAGAAAGAATGGAGTCCAGGCAAAAGGGACTCAAAGATAATGCAGTTTTATCAAAAACAATTCTCACTTTTGCAAACAGCCAATGAAGTGGTGCTTAAGTTCCCTGGGACTGCAGGAGATTTGGTCCTATATGGTTAACTCTGTCATGGGGCAATGGCCTGAGTGCCCAAAGAAATGGATCAGAGTTTGCCACTCTGGCACCCGTGCCAAAGTTTCCACCACTGACATATGGGGATCCCTCAAAATGTGAGTTTTGGGGATTTTCAGGAAATGAGACAAATGAAACCTAAAAGTCTGCGCCTCATAACATCCTAGAAAATGAGGAGGACGCACAAAGTTCACTTCAACATAAAAGCAGACATTTAGTTAATGGTTAATTTCAAGCTGTTGGGTAGTTTTACTTCCTGTGGGAAAGCAGCACATTCTCAAACCTGGAAATGACGAATTTTCACAAATTGTTGCCAATTAAGTTTGCAGACGACCGAAAGCAAAACTATCACTTCAACTAATTGTACAAGCTAACATTAAGTAAAAATCTCTATATATATATAATAGATAGATATATAGATGTATATCTATATTGCTTAAATCAGGTAGGTTGACTTACTATAATTCCATCTATATATACATAGTGTATATATATATATGATATAGATATAAAATATAGAGAACTCAGCGTAGGGTTACTTACTATTCATTCCATATATATATATATATATTTATATATATGATAAATAAGCGTAGGGTACTTACTAATTTCAGATATATATATATATGTTATATATCTAATATGTATTGTATATATATGAAAAATCAGCGGAGGTTTACTTCCTATATTCCCTATTATATATATAGATAATTTATGATAAATCAGCGTAGGTCCTTAAATAATTCCATAGATATATATATATATATATATATCTATATATATAATTAAATTATAAAGGATATTAAACAGGGGGGGGGGGGATGCTTCATATGTGGGAGGTAGTGGAGTCAGTTGTGTGGTGAGGCGATATACTTATTTAGGAGCTCCGTGTGGTTATCCAGGTGACATATTACGGTACCTGAGATAGCTTACAGGCATAGTGTGGAGGTGTGTTGATGGAGCTGAGACCTGGCAGAGGAATTCAGCCGAGATGATAGTTAATGCCCAGGGCCTCGTTATGAAGTTCTCTCCCTAAGGGAGCTCGTGTTAGCTTGTCATTTGTCCCCCAATGCCTCTCAACGTGCGAGAGCCATGTTGTGGGGATCTTATCAATAGATAGTAAAAGTTATCTCATCTTCTAAAAGGGTGTGGCATTGGAATTGTCTACATATTCAGGGGATTGAATAGCAGGGTCAGAGGTTGTCTGGTTGAAAAGGGGGGGGGGCGGGCAGACCTTTAACTTACGCTCAGGCAGAGACTAGACTAAGAACACACCTTACGCCCACTATGCAAAGTGACATACGAATATAAATGAAACCATATGAAATATCATCTCAGGAGCTTGGAAGGAAGCATTTGGATTTTTGAGGAAGGAGGGCGGGTGGGTGATGAAAAACTACACAAAACATTTACCAAACTACAGGTTTCATAGAAAACATTGATTTAAAATTGACCGCTCGGTAAATAGATCTAAGTTTACAATTAAGAAAGTGCACCCCCTCGCCGATGCACATGGGAGAGGTAGTGCTTTGAGAATAGCCCACCTGTAGATCAACACCACATTAAAAACATGGTCGTACTAGATCCACGGGGAAATTTGCAGCGTGGTTAATCTGCCTGGCAAGGCAGACGTTAATCTGAGATGTAATATGTCAACCAATGTCTGTGTTAAATCCGTCTCGGCACAGAGGGTACTGGGAGGAGCAGACACAACTGACAAAGGAGGTAATATAAACATCTGAGTGGAATGTTTAGAGACATCCAGGAGAGCAGTCTACGCATGGCACAGAGACAAGAGATCTGGACCAGGGGCAGAATGTATGTGGCCGCAGACATGTGTCATACAGGGCAGTTTGGGACACTAAACAATAAGCACCTATAGTTGTTTAGTGTCCCAAAGCTGTAATACACACAGAGCAGCTCCTGCCTGCTCCCTCCTGCTGCACTTCTCTGTACTCACTGGGCACCGGCTGCTGTAAGCTCTGGCAGTTGTCTCTCTCACTCTGCTTGTGTTCCCGGGCTTGTAAAAAGTATAGCTTAGCTGTTATATGTATTTCATATATACGGTAATTAGGACTGAAAGGCATTTCTATAGCAGAATCTGCTATGCAGGGGATCAGTAAGTGTAGGGACTACTTTAAGGATTAAAAAAGATTAAAAGAGTGTCTGCACCCCTGGTTTGTGCCTTCCTCTTACATGGTCTAGGGGATGTGCCGTATATATTTTAAAGATGTCAATATAACAAAGTCCGGACAGACAAGAAACAATTTTACCCTATCACTGGTGCGGAGCTCCATTTTTTTTTTTCAAAGGTCAAAGAGAATAAAGATAAAATATTATTTTTACGTTATGGTGAGCGGGGGAAAAAAAGTGCTAAGAATCCAAAATAAAAATTGATGATTTTGTTTGTGTCCCTCTTGAAATAGTTAATAAAATCTCACAAATAAGCTTAAGACCCCCCAAAATAATTATCTATAGATTGTATCTCATCCCGCAAATAATAAGCCTCATATGTTCCCATTACCAAAAAAAAATAAAATTTATAGCTTGTACAATGTGACAATACAAATCTGCTATGAATGGCGCTGCTTTCATTCTATGCCCGGCCGTATGCCCATACAGCAGTTTACCACCACATATGGCAGTGATGGGGAACCTTTTAGAGACAGAGTGCCCAAACTTCAACCAAAATCCACTTATTTACAATAAAGTGCCAACGTGGCATTTTAAGCCATAACTTATCGCTACCCGTTCTTCCACATCTATCAATCGTATCGACCCCCTGAGGCCACCAATACAGTTGAAAGAAGATGGGCAAATTCAGACTCTCGTTGTAGCTTCTCTCCAGAGTCTCTCTGTAGAGAAAGAATGGAGGGTCCAGCAAGAGGACCTTCAAAGATAATGCAGTTTTATCAACACCTTCTCACTTTTGCAAACAGCCAATGAAGTGTTGCTTAAGTTCCCTGGGACTGCAGGAAGATTTGGTCCTATATGGTGAACTCTGTCCTGGGGCAATGGCCTGAGTGCCCACAGAAATGGCTCAGAGTGCCACCTCTGGCACCCGTGCCATAGGTTCTCCACCACTGACATATGGGGTATCCCTCAAAATGTGAGTTTTGGGGATTTTCATGAAAATGAGAAAAATCGCACCTAAAGTTCTGCGCCTCATAACATCCTAGAAAATGAGAGGACGCACAAAGTATCATCTCAACATAAAGCAGACATTTCGTTAATGGTAATTATCAAGCTTTTTGGGTAGTTTTACTTCCTGTCTGGAAAGCAGAACATTTCAAACCTGGAAAATCTAAGGGAACTCTCAGTAATCTCTTTTTCCCATTTCGTTATCAGGGAAGGGTTTCTGACTCTTTTTGCCGGAAGGAGGGGGTTACGAAGACCTCTAGGAACTATCTTGTTATCCAGGTAATTTTTAAGACCCTGAACCTCCCACCATGATCTTATATAGTCTTTGTATACAAGTGTAAGTTGTCGAAATGCGTTTTTTATTGACGTCGGTTGATTGGTTTCTGGAAGATCGGTTTCAGAGAACACTGCCCTTGCGTCATCCAGCCATTTATCAGTGTTGATATTAGTCGATAAAAACCCTGCCATTAGGATGTCAGTTCTGGCAGGTTTACGAGAAAAGACTCCTCCAGATATGGTAAAACACCAGAGGACAAAGTAAGTAAAACAAGTCACAGAATTAGATGGTATTATTAGCCGTTAAATATATCAAACTTTTCACTGGGGTAAACGGACCGTAGATAATAAAATATAACTTTTAATTTGACGTCTAAAATGCTGAGAACGGATATCTCAGCTTGGAATTCGTATTAATAAAAAAAAAAGGGCCATCAGAATGTAATACTCTATTGACAGCTGAACTCAAATGGAGCAACACTTGGAGCAATAACTGATTGCCCCTCTAGGTGTCATGCAAGCCTAGAATAACATCTCTCCTATATGGGATATTGTAAAACTGGAGAACGTTTGCACACACAGGGGCAAAGTTGTAAACCCACTAGTGTCCTACAGTCCACCTCAAAGGACTGTGGAGTTGTACCATTCAGCATCTATCCACCCTTCCTTCAGTAGTATAGAACCTCCAAAGGTGCATACATCTACTATATCTGTATAGCATCGATTAGTAGTGATCTAGGAGGAGGAAGAATTGGACTATTTAAGACGCATTTACCGTCATGCACAGAAGCGTTCAATTTTTCACACACACTCCGCACTTTTAGACGGAAGTAAGTCAATCTCTGTGTAGGTTTCGGTATAGCAGGTCACAGATATGACAGAAGGCAAGACGCACTCATTGATATCATCATGTGCATCCAACCCATGTGCACATCTCATCTATGCACATTTATGGTGTTCTTTGAGTACCCAGTCCTGTCATACGTATCTCAAACACCAAACCCAAACTCATTGTGGGTAACATTTCGCATACACGTTAGATAATCATGCACACTATATTACAAACAGCCTCAACGCGTTTCCCCCGCTTTTAGACGGGATCATCAGGAAGGCAAACATACAGACTAGTGTATAATAGCACTAGTTTTTCCTATATGGACTGAAAACTGGACGTCCTGATGGTGGACGCCAGTACTCCACAGGTAGGGGTCAAAATAATAAAGAGTATGACGGCGTCCTGATGGTGGGCGCCGGCATTAAGATGATAAGCCGCGAGTTGCGGTAAAAGGACGCCAGTATTTAAAGGGCGGCAGGCCACGCCCCCACTCACCGGCCCTCTCGTGCTGGCCGCTCTATTGGTCCATTGGTTTGGACTGAGCAGCGAATCAAGAGAGGGGTGGGCGGGGTTAGTCTTCTGGAGTGCCGTGGTGTAGAAACAGAGAAAAACGCTGCGAAACCGCTCGGGTAGGAGTAATCCTTACGTTCCTCCAGGCATTGTCAATAAAGATAGAATTAGAAATGCATGTATCTATAACGGTGAGGACTTTCCTATGTGTATCGGAGTCACCCACTCTAATACGAGGACGTGCATCAATATGTACTAGAGTACATGTAAAGTCTATTGTAAATATAAATGATGTTGCTCAAAAATGTACAGGTATTAATATATTACATACTAGTATTTCATAGATTGGTCTCATATCGCCAAATGTATACCCTGGGTAGATCTATACACAATGCACAAAAGATACCAATATCATTGTGTATATTGTAGATAACCCAGTCGACAGTCTTTTGCAGTAATAGCAGAGACTTGAGTGCACCCTCGGTGCCATACTGTGCCACTCAATGCCACTACTTAATAGTGCCCCTCTACTGCAAATAGGACCCCTATATAAGCATTAGTTACTTACTGTCTTTGCATGTTGCATCCGATATATGCAAGCCAGGTGTGAGCTTATAGAGGTAAGTATACATCATTCCATACGTGGTCAGTACTAAAATTATTTAGAGAACAACTTGTCTGAGAAGGTGCTACTAGCTAAGGAGGTTGAACAGGTGCTAATAGCTAAGGAGCTTGTACTAAGATAATTATAAGAGGTCGAACTGGGCCATTTAGGTTTGATACCAAATCACAGGTACGTCATTCAATAAATGCAGCAAAGGATATTCCATCATTCAGGCCAGTAGGCCTGACACTCTTCATGGGGGATGTGAGGAACATGAGAGATAAGCCAATCTCAAACCATGTACACCAATACCATCATGGTGACCTTAATGCCCTGTCTTTTCAGGCTATCGAAAAAGTTCGAAGGTCCCCAAGACGAGGAGATTGGGACAACCAAATTCTAAGAAAAGAAGCTCAATGGATATTCCGGATGAATAGTGTGAAGCCTACTGGCCTGAATGATGGAATATCCTTTGCTGCATTTATTGAATGATGTACATATGATTTGGTATCAAACCTATACTGACCCAACTTGACCTCGTATAACTATTTTTATACAACCTCCTGAGCTACTAGCACCTGTTTAACCTCCTTAGTTAGTAGCACCTCCTCAGACAAGTTGTTTCTCTAAACATTTTTAGTACTGTCCACAAATGATGTATACTTACCTCAATAAATTTACACCTGGCTTGCATGTATCGGATGTAACATGTTAAGACAGGAATTAACTAATGCTTATATAGAGGTCCCATTTGCCGTATAGGGGTACTATTAAGCAGTGGCATGGAGTGGCACAGTAGGACACCGAGGGTGCACTTAAGTCTCTGCTATGTCTATAATAGACTGTCGAATGGTTTATCTACACAATGATTTCTGTACCTTTTGTGCATTGTGGATGGATCTATCCAGGGTATACATCTGGCGATATGATATCAATCTATGAAATATGAGTATGTAATATACTAATACCTGTACGGTTGTGAGCAACATCATTTACATGTACTCTAGTACATATTGATGCAATACGATGCACGTCCCCGTATTAGAGTGGGTGACTCCGATACACATAGGAAAGTCCTCACTGTTATAGATACATGCATTTCTAACTCTATTTTTATTGACAATGCCTGGAGGAATGTCCTCACTGTTATAGATACATGCATTTCTAACTCTATTTTTATTGACAATGCCTGGAGGAACGTAAGGATTACTTCTACCCGAGCGGCTTCGCAGCGTTTTTTTCTGGTTCTACACCACGGCACTCCAGAAGACTAACCCCGCCCACCCCTCTCCTGATTCGCTGCTCAGTCCAAATCAATGGACCAATAGAGCGGCTAGCACGAGAGGGCCGGTGAGTGGGGGCGTGGCCTGCCGCCCTTTAAATATTGGCGTCCTTTCACCGCAACTCGCGGCTCATCATCCTAATGTCGGCGCCCACCATCAGGACGCCGGCATACTCTTTATTATTTTGACCCCTACTTGTGGAGTACTGGCGTCCACCATCAGGACGTCCAGGGTTTAGTCCATATGGGAAAAACTAGTGCTACTATACACTAGTCTGTATGTTTGCCCTCCTGATGATCCCGTCTAAAAGCGGGGGAAACGCGTTGAGGCTGTTTATAATACAGTGTGCATGATTATCTAACGTGTATGCGAAATTCTACACAAAATGAGTGTGGGGTTGGTGTTTGAGATACGTATGACAGGACTGGGTACTCAAAGAACACCATAAATGTGCATGTATCTACGGTCCGTTTACCCCAGTGAAAAATTTTTGATATATTTAACAGCTAATAATACCATTTAATTCTGTGACTTGTTTTACTTACTTTGCCCTCTGGTGTTTTACCATATCCGGAGGAGTCTTTTTTCGTAAACCTGCCAGAACTTACATCCCAATGGCAGGGTTTTTATCAACGAATATCAACACTGATAAATGGCTGGATGACGCAAGGGCAGTGTTCTCTGAAACCGATCTTCCAGAAACCAATCAACCGACGTCAATAAAAAATGCATTTCGACAACTCACACTTGTATACAAAGACTATATAAGATCATGGTGGGAGGTTCAGGGTCTTAAAAATTATCTGGATAACAAGATAGTTCCTAGAGGTCTTCGTAACCCCCTCCTTCCGGCAAAAAGAGTCAGAAACCCGTCCCTGATAACGAAATGGGAAAAAGAGATTACTGAGAGTTCCCTTAGGGTATACCGAGAGGTCAGTTTTTGAGGTTGAGAAGAAATTGCTCATCAGATGAGGACTTTTCAATAAAGTGTAGCGATCTAACAAGGAGGTTTGTGGAGAGGGGGTACCCGGCAACAGCGATTGAGTCAGCCAGGAGAACTGCGAGTATGACTAAAAGATCTGAACTACTGATCCCCAAAAAAAGGGAGGAGGGTGAAGGTCTGATTCGCCTGATAGGGACTTTTGATAATCAGGCACCCGAGGTTAAAAACATACTTCAAAAATTCTGGTATATTTTGAAAAAGGACGGAGACATAAAAGACAAACTGGAAAATCATCCATCCGTCACATATAGGAGGGGACGGAACCTAAGGGACAGGTTGGTCCATAGCTTCCTAGCTCCTACTATAGCTCACACCTGGCTTGACAAATGTCATATAAAAGGCACCCATAGGTGCGGGAGATGTAAAGCATGTCAATATATCTGCCAGAGCAAATTCTTTGAAAGTGCATCCACTGGCATCAGATATGAAAATAGGGAATTTGTGAATTGCCAAACCACGGGAGTCATTTATATGATTACATGCCCGTGTCCACTTAACTATGTGGGGAAGACTTTCCGGGAATTTAAAGACAGGATCCTCGAACATGTGGGGGATGTGAGGAACATGAGAGATAAGCCAATCTCAAACCATGTACACCAATACCATCATGGTGACCTGAATGCCCTGTCTTTTCAGGCTATCGAAAAAGTTCGAAGGTCCCCAAGACGAGGCGATTGGGACAACCAAATTCTAAGAAAAGAGGCTCAATGGATATTCCGGATGAAGAGTGTCAAGCCTACTGGCCTAAATGATGGAATATCCTTTGCTGCATTCATTGAATGACGTATATGTAGTTTGGTATTAAATCTATACTGTCCCAACCTGACCTCATAAAACTATCTTGTTACAACCTCCTGAGCTACCAGCACATGTTTAACCTCCTTAGTCAATAACACCTCCTCAGTCTAGTTGCTCTCTAAACAATCGTAGTACTGACCACAAATGATGTATACCTACCTCAAGCTTACACCTGGCTTACATATATCGGATGTAACATGCTAAGACAGGAAGTAAGTAATGTTTATAGTAGAGGTCCTTTTTGCAGTAGAGGGGCACTATCTAGGAGTGACATTGAGTGACACAGTATGACACCGAGGGTGCACTTAAGTCTCTGCTATCTCTGCAATAGACCATCTAATGGTTTATCTACACAAGGATTTTTGTACCTTTTGTGCATTGTATATGGATCTATCCTGGGTATACATCTGGAGAAATACAAGTATGTAATATACTAATACCTGTACGTTTTTGAGCCACATCATTTACAGGTACTCTAGGACATATTGATGCACGTCGTCGCATTAGAGTGGGTGACTCCGATACGCAAGTCCTCACTGCTATAGATACATTCAGTTTAACTTTATTTTTATTGACAATGCCTGGAGGATCGTAAGGATTACTCTTACCCGAGCGGCTTCGCAGTATTTTTCTCTGCTTCCACACCACGGCACTCCAGAAGACCAACCCCGCCCACCCCTCTCCTGATTCGCGGCTCAGTCCAAACCAATGGACCAATAGAGCGGCCAGCACGAGAGGGCTGGTTAGCGGGGGCGTGGCCTGCCGCCCTTTAAATATTGGCGTTCTTTCAGAGGTCTTCGTAACCCCCTCCTTCCGGCAAAAAGAGTTAGAAACCCGTCCCTGATAACGAAATGGGAAAAAGAGATTACTGAGAGTTCCCTTAGGCTAATTGGGTTACTGTTAGAAGAGGAAAGAGGAGCCTTGGAGAGGAATGCTCAGAAACTAAAAGAAGCTATCGAGGCAACTAAAACCTTTGCATCAGATGGCGACTTTGATAAAAAAGAAAAAGCACTCCAGGCCAATCTTGATAAGTTCACCATCTTCATTAAAAACAGAAAACATTTTCAATACATCAGGGATCTCACAGATTTCAAAGAAAATAGAGCCTATGATTCAACCACCTTAGCCAATAATCTACCGGACATAGACGCACTTACTACTGATTATGACACCTCAGATACTGATAAATCAGGGAAAAGCACCAACGGAGGAGTGAAACAAAGGGGCAGAGGTGGTAAAAGAGGTGGAACTAGGGGCTCGAGAGGAGGAAGAGGGGGAAGGGGGAGAGGTGGTCAGAAGCAGAACTCAGACTTCCAAAGTGAACCCCATTTTTTATCTCAAGGCCCCCCGATTACGGAATATCTCCTAAGGGGCCGGAAGGACCAAGTATAGGGATTAAACCCAGACTCAGACCCAAACCAAGACATAGACCCAACATGGCCATATCAAATAGACTACCATCTATAGATAGTCCTTCTGCCGCGAATATAGACACACCAAGTGATGACACACTCAAGATTATAAATCTGTCCGATCGGCAGTTGTCAGAAGCAGAGGTGGAGATATTATCTAAAGGATTAGCCTTTGTTCCCACTACTTCATTTGACTTGTTTGCATGGGTTAAAGATCTGGCACTGTTTACGAGGAAATTGAGATGGGCAAAATTTATGACTATGAAGGACAGAAAAAGATGCAAAGACTTAGGGCTAGATGAACAAGACCTTATAGGCCTAAAAACCCTGGAGGAATTATGGGCTCAAGGGCAAAGAGATGAAGGTATGGGGCCTTTTACCGGGCTTAAACCAAAAAGTAAAGCATCACCCCCAGAGTTCGACACAATGGCAATAGATGTATTTGAGGAATTGGTGGTGAATGAGTTATCAACACTACAACCCTCAAAAGGATCACAAAACAACCTGAGTAAAAGAGAAATTAATGCGCTACTGTGTCTTGAAAAAGATGATAATATCATAGTCAAACCGTCTGATAAAGGCGGTAATATAGTCATTCTACGTAAGAATGACTATATTCAAATGTGCCTGACTATCCTTCTTGACAAATCATGTTATAGGGTCTTGAGTTATGACCCCACGCAAATGTTCGCGGTTCAACTCAACAAGTTGCTTAGGAAAGCCCTGGAAGACGGCCTGATAGGGGAGGATGAGCTGAAGGTCCTGATGCCACGTTATCCAACCATCGCCACATTCTATGGCCTTCCTAAAGTCCATAAAGGATATCCCCCCCTGAAGGGCCGTCCGATTGTATCGGGCATCAACAGCCTCACACAAGGAATCAGCACATATGTAGACACCATACTAAGGCCATTTGTGTTGGCCCTACCCTCATACGTGAGGGATACAATGGATGTCCTACGGAAACTCGAGGACATAACAATACCAGAAGGTACATTTCTGGCGAGCCTTGATGTGGAGGCACTGTATAGTTCGATCCCCCACGACAAGGGGATTCGGGCAGTGGAGCATTTTTTATCTATGAGAGGGACTCATATGAGAAGACATAATCAACTCATAATTGATCTTGTATATTTTATACTTGAACATAACTATTTTCTATTTGACGGCCGCTTCTTCCACCATAGTCTATTGGTAAATTGTATAACTCATTATGCAAACAATAAGATTTGAATGACTATATTCAAATGTGCCTTACTATCCTTCTTGATAAATCATGTTATAGGGTCTTGAGTGATGATCCTACGCAAATGTTCGCGGTTCAACTCAACAAGTTGCTTAGGAAATCCCTGGAAGACGGCCTGATAGGGGAGGATGAGCTGAAGGTCCTGATGCCACGTTATCCAACCATCGCCACATTCTATGGCCTTCCTAAAGTCCATAAAGGATATCCCCCCCTGAAGGGCCGTCCGATTGTATCGGGCATCAACAGCCTCACACAAGGAATCAGCACATATGTAGACACCATACTAAGGCCATTCGTGTTGGCCCTACCCTCATACGTGAGGGATACAATGGATGTCCTACGGAAACTCGAGGACATAATAGTACCAGAAGGTACATTTCTGGCGAGCCTTGATGTGGAGGCACTGTATAGTTCGATCCCCCATGATAAGGGGATTCGGGCAGTGGAGCATTTTTTATCCATGAGAGGGACTCATATGAGAAAACACAACCAACTCATAATTGATCTTGTATACTTCATACTTGAACATAACTATTTTCTATTTGACGGCCGCTTCTTCCACCAGCTCAGAGGTACAGCTATGGGGAGCCCAATGGCTCCCACGTACGCTAATTTATTTCTGGGCTGGTGGGAGGAGCAAATAGTCTTTACTGAAGTTATGGAACAATGGTCATCGAAGCTATTATTATGGCTTCGATTTATTGATGACGTGCTGATCCTGTGGACAGATACTAGAGACAACTTTAAGAACTTTGTAGAAGCACTCAATGAGAATATCATAGGGCTAAGATTCACGTCAGAGATACAGAGTGACAGAATAGCCTTTTTAGATCTTGAGATCACAAAACAAAAAGATGGCAACCTAGAAACCACAATCTTTCGGAAACCTACTTCATCAAACAACCTATTAGCATGGGAGAGTTACCACCCCCCACCATTGAAGCGGGGTATACCGAGAGGTCAGTTTTTGAGGTTGAGAAGAAATTGCTCATCTGATGAGGACTTTTCAATAAAGTGTAGCGATCTAACAAGGAGGTTTGTGGAGAGGGGGTACCCGGCAACATCGATTGAGTCAGCCAGGAGAACTGCGAGTATGACTAAAAGATCTGAACTACTGATCCCCAAAAAAAGGGAGGAGGGCGAAGGTCTGATTCGCCTTATAGGGACTTTTGATAATCAGGCACCCGAGGTTAAAAATATACTTCAAAAATTCTGGTATATTTTAAAAAAGGACGGAGACATTAAAGACAAATTGGAAATTCATCCATCCGTCACATATAGGAGGGGACGGAATCTAAGGGACAGGTTGGTCCATAGCTTCCTAGCTCCTACTATAGCTCACACCTGGCTTGACAAATGTCATATAAAAGGCACCTATAGGTGCGGGAGATGTAAAGCATGTCAATATATCTGCCAGAGCAAATTCTTTGAAAGTGCATCCACTGGCATCAGATATGAAAATAGGGAATTTGTGAATTGCCAAACCACGGGAGTCATTTATATGATCACATGCCCGTGTCCACTTAACTATGTGGGGAAGACTTTCCGGGAATTCAAAAACAGGATCCTCGAACATGTGGGGGATGTGAGAAACATGAGAGATAAGCCAATCTCAAACCATGTACACCAATACCACCATGGTGACCTGAATGCCCTGTCTTTTCAGGCTATTGAAAAAGTTCGAAGGTCCCCAAGACGAGGTGATTGGGACAACCAAATTCTAAGAAAAGAGGCTCAATGGATATTCCGGATGAAGAGTGTCAGGCCTACTGGCCTGAATGATGGAATATCCTTTGCGGCATTTATTGAATGACGTATATGTGAGTTGGTATTAAACCTAAATTGTCCCAGTTCGACCTCCTATAACTATCTTAGTACAACCTCCTTAGCTATTAGCACCTCTTCAACCTCCTTAGTTAGTAGCACCTTCTCAGACAAGTTGTTCTCTAAATAATTTTAGTACTGACCACAAACGATGTATACTTACCTCTATAAGCTTTCACCTGGCTTGCATATATCGGATGTAACATGCAAAGACAGTAAGTAACTAATGCTTATATAGAGGTTCTATTTGCAGTAGAGGGGCACTATTAAGTAGTGGCATTGAGTGGCACAGTATGGCACCGAAGGTGCACTTAAGTCTCTGCTATTTCTGCAATAGACTGTCGAATGGTTGATCTACACAATGACTTTGGTACCTTCTGTGCATTGTGTATAGATCTACCCAGGGTATACATTTGGCGATATGAGACCAATCTATGAAATACGAGTATGTAATATATTAATACCTGTACGTTTTTGAGCAACATCATTTATATCTATAATAGAATGTACATGTACTCTAGTACATATTGATGCACGTCCCCGTATTAAAGTGGGTGGCTCCGATACACATAGGAAAGCCCTCACTGTTATAGATACATGCATTTCTAACTCTATCTTTATTGACAATGCCTGGAGGAACGTAAGGATTACTCCTACCCGAGCGGTTTCGCAGCGTTTTTTCTGTTTCTAAACCACGGCACTCCAGAAGACTAACCCCGCCCACCCCTCTCCTGATTCGCTGCTCAGTCCAAACCAATGGACCAATAGAGCGGCCAGCACGAGAGGGGCGGTGAGTGGGGGCGTGGCCTGCCGCCCTTTAAATACTGGCGTCCTTTTACCGCAACTCGCGGCTTATCATTTTAATGTCGGCGCCCACCATCAGGACGCCGGCATACCCTTTATTATTTTGACCCTTACCTGTGGAGTACTGGAGTCCACCATCAGGACGTCCAGTGTTTAGTCCATATGGGAAAAGCTAGTGCTATTATACACTAGTCTGTATGTTTGCCTTCCTGATGATCCCGTCTAAAAGCGGGGGAAACGCGTTGAGGCTGTTTGTAATATAGTGTGCATGATTATCTAACGTGTATGCGAAATTCTACACAAAATGAGTGTGGGGCTGGTGTTTGAGATACGTATGACAGGACTGGGTACTCAAAGAACACCATAAATGTGCATGGATAAGGTGTGCACATGGGTTGGATGCACATGATGATATCAATGAGTGCGTCTTGCCTTCTGTCATATCTGTGACCTGCTATACCAAAACCTACACAGAGACTGACTTACTCCCGTCTAAAAGTGCGGAATGTGTGTGTAAATTTGAACGCATCTGTGCATGACGGTAAATGCGTCTTAAATAGTCCAATTCTTCCTCCTTCTCCTATATCACTACTAATCGATGCTATACAGATATAGTAGATGTATGCACCTGTGGAGACTCTATACTACTGAGGAAGGGTGGATAGATGCTGAATGGTACAACTCCACAGTCCTTTGAGGCGGACTGTAGAACACTAGTGGGTTTACAACTTTGCCCCTGTGTGTGTTAACATTCTCCAGTTCTACAATATCCCATATAGGAGAAATGTTATTCTAGGCTTGCAGTATACCTAGGGGAGCATTTATCTATTGCTCCAAGTGTTGTTCCATTGGAGTTCAGCCGTCAATAGAGTATTACATTCTGATGGCTCTCTTTTTTATTAATACTAATTTCTAGCTGAGAGATCCGTTCTCAGCATTTTAGACGTCAAATTAAAAGTTATATTTTATATTCTATTATCTACGGTCCGTTTACCCCAGTGAAAAATTTTTGATATATTTAACGGCTAATAATACCATTTAATTCTGTGACTTACAATACATTATATACTCATCTTATTGCTACTTTTTATGAATTGTTCGTCTCCAGGCCTCCCCTTTAAGGCTAGGCCCGGTGGGGGATGTTGCAAGTGGCGTCACGAACAGGATATAGACTTCTGTGCCTTATTACGGCATTAAAGACTTTCCTTTATTAAAAGACTGTGCTGCCTAACCCTGCTGCCATCCGGGTTTAGGCCTAAGGACTTGTACGTTTCTGGAATGAACTGTGTTATACTGCTGCCACGTGCGGTCGAGCGCCGCTCCCGCACTCCAGAAGTTAATCCTGGCAAGAACTGTACCAGCTCTGCTACATCCGGCGCTGCCGCGCCCGAAGATTTTTACCTCAGAAACTGTGGCGCAGCAAATAATTCCAGCCCGCCAAAACCTTCACTGGCGGGAAACCCAGATGACGCATCAAGCTCCACCCACGCGCGAAGCGCGCGAACCCCGCCTCCTGTGGCGCAGGAAAAATTAGAGCCCGCCACAGCTCTTGGCGGGAAGGACTCGGACTCCTCCCACTGGCTCGAGGCGGACTTCCTGCCCTGCCTCAGAGAAGCGCCAGCGGTCCGTCAAGAGGCCTGATCTGCCGGAGAGCCTGCACAACCTGAAGCCGGGAGAGTGTATCGAGTTCTCCCTGCAGGAAGGACCTCGAGGACCCTGGGCGGCTGGCGTGATCCGGATCCCCGACTCCGGCGAGGACCGCTACTTCCCGCATGACGACTGGTATGAGGACGACGAGTGGCCGGAATCTCCGAACACTTCTTCTTCCTCGGCTGCAAGTCCCCGGGCGGTGACCCACGTGAATGCCCCATCCACAGTAATTGTGTGGAGCTGTAGACATCTGGCAGAGAATTCAGCAGTGATACGTAATGCCCAGGAGAACTTGTTATGAAGTTCTCTTCCTAATGGAGTAGATTGTCATTTGTCACCAATGCCTCTCAAAGTGCCAGGGAGCCTGCTTGTGGGGATCTTATCAATAGATAGTAAAGTTATCCTCATCTTCTAAACAGGGTGTGGGCACTTTGGACTTGTCTACATATTCAGGGGACTGCATATAGCAGGGGTCAGAGGTTGGCTGCTGTTGAAAGGGGGGGCAGCACCATTTTAACTTTCACCTCAGGCAGTGAATAGACTAGAATCAGCCTTGAGCCCACTATGCAAGTGAAATAAGAATCTCATGAAAACCATATAATATCATCCTCAGGAGCTAGGAAGGAAGCATTTTGGCATTGTTTTGAGGAAGGAAGGGCGGTGAACTTACACAAAACATACAAATACAGGTTCTCATAGATAACATTTATTTTAAAATTGACCAGTCTGGTAAATAATTTCTAAGTTTACAATTATAGAAAGTGCAACACCCTCGCCGATGCAATGGCGAGGTAGTGCTTGCGAATACGTCCCACCTGTAGATAACACCACATTACACTACATGGTCCTTATAGGATCAAGGGGAAATTGCAGTGGTTAATCCTGCCTGGCAAGGCAGATGTTAATCTGAGATGTAATTATGTCAACCAATGTCTGTGTTACATCCTGTCTCTGTGCACTGAGAGGTAATTGGAGGAGCAGCCACCACCTGACCAAAGGGAGGTAATAAAACCTCTTGAGTGGAATGTTCTAGAGATCACTCCAGGAGAGCAGTCTCTCCCAGAAGGGAGAAGAGGCCGGTCCTAGTCAGGCCCTCTGGGTCTGCAGGACGTATGCAGTGAGTAGTTAGCTGAGCAGCAGCTCAGAGTCTCTAGCATACCAGACCAGTGCAGGAAGAGCCTAGCCCCTGCCTGAAGTGGAGCAATAAGACTAGAGTTAGTGTAGTGAGGAAAGGGGTATCATCCTACCTTCAAGGGTGATACCTGAAGAGATCCAGGACCGAGCTGAAGCCTCCTCTAAGGACACAGCTGGCTCCCAGCCTGCCCTTACATCCAGGCTGGTGACCTACATCCTGCGGCTCCCTCCAAATACCTCTCCAGTACTCCATCTACCTGTTAAAGGCACGTTTGCTGAAGTTCCTGCGGTTCCAATAAAGAACTGTAAGTTGTTTTCTTCAACCTCTGCCTCCGTCTGGTCCCTGCTACTACAACTCCCATCATCACCGGCACCCTGTCCACCACACAGAGACTCACACTCGGGACATTAAGGGGTTGCCCCAGGGAGATCCGCTATAGCAGCCGCTCCCTCATCATTTCTTGCCAACACCACCCTGCTGGAGACCTGCCAGGCTGTAGGACAGCCCTCCGGTTCCCCGTACCAAGCACCGTGACAATAGCGTGCTTAGGCCGCAACCGCCAGCCACTCCGGTACAGCGGGCCCTGGCTGACTCCAGGCCTCACCTCAAGGGCTAGGCCCCGGTGGGGGATGTTGCAAAAGCAATATAACAAAATGAACAAATTAGAAGTTTGTCTACACCGCAACTTGGTGTGTATTTTACCCGTTGCATTACAAATAGGGAAATCTGCAACATTTATGCAAAAGATTTTATAATCTGCAGTTGCTCCTATTTCCATACGGTTCTTTTCCACTGTGCATGGATTTGGAGAATGTACTACATAATAATAAATTGACAGGATGTACATGGAGTCCTCAAAAATGTTGTCACTTCTGGGCAAAAATAATTTGTTGTACTTGTAGACTGTTATAAAAGTCTTTGGCGCTCTACTGCACTGTTGTATACAATATACATCATAGATCGTTGTCTCCCTCTCAGAGGCTCCTATGGCTGTCAAAGAATAATATGAAGTATACCCTGACGGCGTCCCAAAACTAAAGGACACCTTACACAGCCCTTACACAAAAGTATGAAAAAGTTATTGCCATTTTATGTATTAACCCCTTGCCGCCAAGGCAAGTTGTCACCTTCCTGACATAATCCAGCAGCCAGGCTTGGGTATACGGTGCAGTAAAACTTCTATTTATTTCATCGTTTTAAAAAAGGCATAAAAAAGGTACCATTATACAGACATCTGGCGCGTTTCGAACATTTTTATAATTGTCAGAACTTAATCTATGACTAAGAACTCTCTGGAGTTCGAAACTAGTCGGGTGATACGCATGGGGCGTCTGTCCCTCCCCGGACTGGACTTATTTTAATGGTAATATAGGCTTCATTTTTGTATGTATTGTATTTGCATTGGACCTTGATATTAGTTGATATGCATATGGTTGCAAGGATTTTCCTTTTGTTGATTATATATTGCTTGTCTCTTTTTTGTCTTTTTATCCCCCTTTTCTTTTTGTTCATTTATCCCTAATATTATTGTTGTCATAGTTTGTACTTCACTCTCTGTCCCCTCTCTGCTGCTGTAACGCTGTGAATTTCCCCACTGTGGGACTAATAAAGGATTATCTTATCTTATCTTATATACCAATGTATACATGCATTATTTTATACTACTCTGATCATTTTCTACTTATCTATATAACATCAGCTTTGGCAATTTTTTGCCGTGCATTTAGTGCCATACCCTGGGGAGGTTATGTGATGTACACCCAATTTGGGTTTTTAATTATGTTTTAATGTTGATACCAATAAAGTTTATTGTTTGTCATAAATACGCATCTCCTTTTCTTTCTACATTGAATATGCGATCTTTGTAGTTGAAGGGGAATTGAGACGCCAGGTGGGATGCCTCCGGAAGAGAGACATTAAGGGCCTCCGATTTGGACAAGTTAACCTTAAAGTTGCTTAGGAGGCCGTAGCGGGTAAATTCCGGAAGGATGGATGGGGGGGGGGACCTGGGGCTGTGACACGTATAATAACAGGTCGTCTGCATATATGGCGGCCTTGTAATGTTCAGACATTCGTTGAAGACAGTGTACAATGGGGTTCTCCCGCAGGGCCACTGCTAAGTGATTTATCTTTAAAGAATGTATTGGCTGCTGTTCTAGTCTGCTAGGTTACATGCATAAAAGCACTAATGTATTAGAAGGATATATATATTTTTAATTGGGCTCCTGGGTTGCTGCTTTGCAGATTAAGAAGTCTATTTATAGATAAAATATTACAGCAATGCTGTGAATAAGAGAGGTCCCTTGCCTCTATTATACCTCTTATATAGCTGTCCAAGGCGGCAGAAGGCATATCCCAAAATTTAACTCTATCCATGTTGTCTTGATACAGATATATTTGATTACAATTTTGAAGCATGAAAATATCAGCTCTCTTTCTTAACATACTGCCTCTAAGGCCAGCAGGTTTAATGGGATGAAGTCATCACATCTGTCGAATTCAAAGGCGACACACAGCAGTGGCACAGAAGAGAGCTACTGTGTAGGAAACAGAAGAGATATGTAATTTTTTTCCTATCATTTTATAGCAGTGTAGAGGGGTGAGGGTGATTAAGTGTCCAATTAGGGAAAGCATGATAGGCCACAATGGGAGGGGAAAAGGTAATGGGGCTGTAATGGGTCACACAGACGACAGAAAGTACCATCTCCCACCACGGGAGATGGTATGAGGCTCGCGGTGGCAGCCAAGGTACAGGAAACAGTCGGAGCCTTTGATGACAGCAGGAACAAGGAGGAACACTGGTAACGTTGGCACGGACTAGAGACACAGCTGGACTGGAGCCCTGGAAGGCACAGAAGTAAGCATATGGGAACGCTGGAGACAGGAGAAACAGAGGCATCTGGAAAAGCTGGAGGAACACGGAGGCGTTTGGAAATGCTGGAAGACAGGAGCGTCTGGAAACGCTGATGGGCAATCACATCAACAGGAACCGCTGTGGGAACTGAGGTGTGGAAACCTTGGAAGTTCCATAGAATGCTGAAGATCAGGCCAGGAAGGAAGGGAGGTGCTGGATTATAAAGGATGAGCCGGATTAGCCAGCGCTAATCAGGAGAACGCTGGCCCTTTAAACCTTGAGAAGTCCGGAGCGCCCTAGCAGCGGGAGCGCGTGGCCTGCAGGGAAGGAGGCCTGGACTGGAGCACAGCTAGGAGCCAGGAGAGGTAAGTGCGGGCAGGGGGAGGGGGACAGGCACTCAGCACCCGTGACAGTACCCCCTCCTTTAGGGCCCTTCTTCTCTTCTTCTTCAGCCTCTTCTTTCCCCTCCTCCAATTTATCTTGGTGACAGGACACCTGAGGAGGAAAGCAGATACAGGACAAACTCTGCTTACTTGCATAGACTCCTCTGCAAGCAGTACGGCCGGAGGCTGAAGTGGCTCTTGGGTAGACGGAACAGCACTGGGAATCTGCGGAGGCAGGAGCGTCTCTTGGAAAGCTGGAACAGCTTTGGGAAGCTGCGGAGGCTGTAGCGGCTCTGGAAATCTGGAGGCTGGAGTGGCTTCTGGGAAAGCCGGAGACTCTGGAGAGGCTTCTGGGAAAGCGGGAGGTTGGAGCAGCTCTGGAAAGCCGGAGGCTGGAGTGACTACTGGGAAAGCCGGAGACTCTGGAGAGGCTTCTGGGAAAGCCGGAGGCTCAGGAGTGGCTTCTGGGAAAGCCGGAGACTCTGGAAAGGCTTCTGGGAAAGCCGGAGACTCTGGAGAGGCTTCTGGGAAAGGCAGAGACTCTGGAGAGCTTGGAAGCAGTGGAAGCATGGCGGACGGCTGGAGTGGTTCTTGGAAAACCGGAGTAGAGCTTGGAAGCTGAGGAAGCACGGCGGCCGGCTTTTGGAACAACGGAGCGAAGTAAGGCCTACATGGAAGCCGGACTTGTAGTTGCTGGCAATCAAACAGCTGCTGAGGCATGGAGACAGAGTGGAGTGGCTCTTGGAAAGCCTGAGCAGCACTGGGAAGCTGCGGCAGTGGAGCCTGTGGTAGCTAGGAGTCTAGCAGCTGTTGGAGCAGGGTGGAAACCCTACTCAGATCCTCTCCCCAAGAAAAATCAGATGAGACTGCAGGTCGAGAACATCTGTCAGCAACTGATATGACTCCTTGGAACAGTCCATGATGGTATCCATGGCCTTGGTGAGGTCTATGGCCGGATCTTGCTGTAACGGGTCACACAGACGACAGAAGGTACTTAGGAATACCCGGGAGGAAAGTCTCTATGGGAAAAGTCTGGACCAGTGGACCCTCTGGACTGTGGGAAATGGTATGAGGCCCGCGGTGGCAATCAAGGTACAAGAAACAGTCCGAGCCTTTGATGACAGCAGGGACACGGAGGAACACTGGTAACGCTGGTACGGACTAGATACACTGCTGGACTGGAGCCCTGGAAGGCACAGCAGGAAGCGTATGGGAACGCTGGAGACAGGAGACACAAAGGCGTCTGGAAACGCTGGAGGAACATGGAGGCATCTGGAAACACTGGAAGACAGGAGCGTCTAGAAACGCTGGTGGGCAATCACATCAACAGGAGCTCCTGTGGGAAGCGAGGTGTGGAAACCTTGGAAGTTTCATAGAATTCTGAATATCCGGCAAGGAAGGAAGGGAGGTGCCGGATTATAAAGGATGAGCCAGAATAGCCAGCGCCAATCAGGAGGACACTGGCCCTTTAAATCTTGAGAAGTCCGCACGTGAGCGCCCTAGCAGAGGGACCGCACGGCCTGCAGGGAAGGAGGGCAATGCACTTACATACACCAGGAAGAAGAAGGTGAACCCCGGCGTGCCTGAGCGGGGAAGCGACACATGCACAATATCGGGCACTCGATCTTAGTGAATCGCTGCAGAGTGCATTATATATTCGAGGGGAAGGTGCAGAGCCGGATCATCATTGGCGCTATTGGAGCGCTCCAATAGCGCCAATGTTCAGTCTCCTGCTGGGCCTACCGACGGGCCCCGACCCTCTATTCGGCAGTCGGACAGGGACCTCCGTCCGTCCGGACAGGAAGCTCCCGCCCGTCCCTGTATAGTGCTCGATGCGGCCGTTTCCGGCCGCTCGAGCACTATTACTGGAGCAATGTGGCCGGAAGAACAACCCCGGCGCACATCGCTCCAGGAACTAGGCTTCGCGGCCGCGTGATGATGCCATCACGTCGCCAGCGCACCCCTTCCCTGGCCCGGACGCAGCAACACGCATAGCAAGCGAGCCAAGTGAGTATAATTTTTTTTTTTATAAAACAGCAGTAAAACATGGTGGGGGCTTGTATAAAATCATTCTTTGGTGTCGGCGGGGAAAAAGAACTGAAATCATTTATTGCAGTTGGGCAGCATATAAATAATAAAATAATTCATTTTGATGGTGGTGGCAAGCCATATCATAAATTCATTGTGGAGGGAGGGCATATCAAATAATTTAGTATTATTTATTCCAGTATTAATTCTAGTATAGATAGTATTCTTATCGCATCCGTGCTTGTAGCATTCGGCATGGAGCGTATGTAAGTCATTTATCAAGAGGATCATCACAAAGTACACGAGGGGATGGGGGGACGGGAACACTTATGAGATAATTGTACTATTAATGAATTATATTAAAGGGGGCAATAAAAAATTAAGTCATTAATTAAGGGGGACGGCCGCCAACATATAACTTCGCATATCGATGTATAAGCGATATTTTTCTCCAGCAACAAAAATGTGCTGAAAAACCTCACCCGTGCTGTCTATACACAGTACGTCATAAAAGAAAAATAAACATATACGCACCTTCCAGCTGCCGATCCTATGGCGAGCCCCTACAAAGCCAATACCGATCATCACCACGGCTCCTCTTCTTTCTTCTCTATTTCTTCTCTGTTCACAAGAACGCACCCCTACCCGCCGGCCCGCCACACTATGGTGCGCAGGTATGTCCCTCATCAGTGGTGACACCGGCCACGAGATCGAATGTCGCGACCATGATGGACTGTTACACGATAATCAGAAAAGAAAAAGATGGAGCCGAGGATCAGTAGGAGTGAGGTGAGCTATCCGCCGGACAAGTGAGAATTACATCTTTTTTTTAATGTGGCTTGGCATACAGGGGGCGTAGGCTTATATCGATGTGGGGCTGTGCTGGCTGCTAACTAATGGGCGCTGGCTGATATATCTACATGGCCGCTGGCTGTATAGTACATGCGGTCTGCTGAGATACTACAGGGGAGCTGGACTACTAGACTACAGAGGAGGTTTGGCGGATGATATACGACATCGGGGACTGGCTGCTGCGATACTACATGGGGACGGGCTGACAGATACTACATGGGGCTGAGCTGTAACATACATGGGCTGGCCATGTATCTACATGGGGCTGGCTGCTTATATACAGGGGGCTGGCTTGTATCTAACAGGTAGTGGCATGGCCATGTATACTACATGGGACTGCTGAACCGGTGTTGCTGGCTGTATATACATAGGGGGCTGGACTAGAGCTACTGGGGAGCTGGCATGCTGTATACTAAGGGGGCTGGCTGTATAACTATATATGATATCATATATATATATGTGGGCACGTGTGCGATCAGTTGTGCACTTAGTGGAGGGATAATAATGAATATGCTGTGGCACAGTGTGGTCAGATTGCTGATGTGATGGGGGTATATATATATATAGTGGTGAGCACAGATGGGTCAGTTGTGCATGTGAGAGGGTAATATATGATATATGTGGGAGCACAGTTGTGCCGTCAGTTGCTGAGTTGAGGGGTAAATAATATAGATGTTTGGGGCCAACAGTGTGTCAGTTGGATGTGAGGGGGTATATATATATATGTGGGGGCACATGTGGTCAGTATGGTGGTGAGGGTATACAAATGAAAGTATGTGGGAGGCACACAGTGTGCGTCAGTAGTGGCTAGTGAGAGGTTATATATGAAGAGCATGTGGGGCACAATGTGTTCCGGTGTATGTGATAGGTACTATAATGATTATGTGCGGAGCACAGTGTGGTAGTAGTTGGTGTTTGAGGGGTACAATGATATATGAGTGGGGCACAGTGTAGTGGTCGTCGGTTTTGCTTGTCGAGTGTATATATGTATGTATGTGAGGAGCACAGTTGTTAGTTCCAGTTGTGGGCTTGAGGGGGCATCTGTATGATGTATGTGGGGGAACAGTGCGGGGGTCAGGTATGGATGTGAGTGTATATATGATATATGAGGGGCACAGTGTGGTCAGACTTGTGGTTGTGAGGAGTATACTATGCACTATAGTGGGGGTACAGTTGGTCAGTGTGTGTGAGAGAGTATGATGGTATATCTTGGAGCGGTACATAGTGGGTCAGTTTATGGTGTGAGGGGTATATATGATATAGTGGGGGCACAGTGTGGTCAGTGTGGTGGTGTAAGACGAGAGTCATATATGATATAGTGGCGGCACAGTGTGAGTGTCAGGCAGTGTGTGGTGGGGTATATACTTAGTAATGTGGGGCCACGTTGGTCAGTTGTGTGGTATGGCCAGGATATATCATGATATATGCGTGAGTGGTACGAGTGGTCAGTTTATGAGGATGAGGGGCTATATATGATATATGGGGGGCACAGTCGTGTCAGTGTGTTTTACGTGTGAGAGAGATATATATGATATATGTGATGTGCACAGTGATGCGTCAGTATCGTGATGTGAGGGTATATATGATAATATGTTGGGGGCACAGTGTGGTCAGTTGTGATGTGGAGGAGGTATATAAATATATATGTGTGGCACAGTGTGGTCAAGTCATGTGATGGTGTAAGATATATGATATATGGTAGCACAGTTGTGCGTCAGTCTTGTCGATGTGAGGGGATAATATGAGTCATTATGTCGGGGGACACAATCTGTGGTCAGTTTGTGATGTGAGGTACGTTAATATATATTATGTGGGAGCACAGTGTGGTACAGATGTGATGTCGTGGAGCGATATATAGGATTATATGGGGAAGCCACAGATGTGGTACATTTGTGGGTGAGGGAGTATCAGATATATATGTTGGGCACATGTGTGGCTCAGTTGGGTGTGAGGCAGGTGCGTGTAATGATATATGTGGGGGCACATGTGTGTCAGTTATGATGTGAGGGCGTAATAGTTGAATATAGTGGGGTCACACAGTGTGGCAGTCCGTGTGTGATGTGAAGATATTATGATATATTGTGGCGGGCACAGTGTGTTGTCAGTGTGGTGTTAGGGTATCAGATATATGTGGGGCCAAGTGGGTCAAGTTGTGGTTGTGGGGTATAATGAATATATGTGGGGACAGTGTGGTCATTTTTTATTAGCAGGCGCAGGTGGCTGAGGAGGTATATAGGTTTATGCCAACACATGTCTGTTTTATAAATGCAGGAGATTGAGTCTGTCTGAAGAAGCCTCATGGAAAGATAAAAGCAGGCAACACTCAGGGACGCTCACCTGGTAAGTCATTGGATGAATGCGCCTATGTGTTTCAGGACTATAGCTACTACTATACTGGCCCACATTGCTGGTAGTATGCGGTACTGAGTGTGTAGGTTATTACATAGTATGCGGGATATTACAGTTATTATGTAGTGGTAATAATCATGATGTTGTTAAGTTATTGTGAGGCATTGTACAGATGGTGTCATTAGGATATTGTCTCTGCACGGTGGGTGTTGTATAATAACAAAGAGTCATCAGATTAACAGGAGTTTATATGTGGTAAATTATTGGTAATTCTGGTGGTGTAACAAGTCTTTGCTGTCATTACAGGTGTGGTTACTTTTCTCAGTGTTGTGCTGATGCTGTGGGTCGCAGTTTGGGAGCGTTATTTGGGATATGTGATGTGCTATTGTTTGGAATATTCGGCTTATAGGTACTTTATTGGTAACAGTATATTGGTCTATCATTATTTATAATAGATTTTTTTGGTGTTTTAATATCTCTAGAGCTGTTGAAACAGTATAACTATGTGGATTCTTTTATATTATATTGTTTGTGGGAGGGAGCCCCACGTCGGCTGCAAGCAGCTGGGGGGCCATCCTAAATGAGGGTGAGCATACAGCGGGGGACCCTTATCTGGCCCTGGGAAGTGGGGAACACTAACAAGGGTGGGGTCCAGTGTGGGGGTGAAAACAGGAAACAGGGTCACAAGACAAACTGGAGTTATGCCCCTATCACTACTGAGCAGGTCGGAGTTAAAAATAAGTTTCAATTTCACTATTTGAAATGGTATGGGTAGCAGAGATAGTAGCGTAACTGTGGGTTCCAAAGGCTTTTTTTTTGTGATGATAGACAACCTATGGGATTTGTAAATAGATGGACTTAGGTCCCCTTAGAAATTCATTATGGACCGGAAGAAGGGGTATTCATACATTCACCGGTTTTAGACTGAAAGAGATTAATCATTTGAAGAACTGTGGGGCACATTTACTTACCAACCGGCAACATCTGCGTGATCCCGAACCGGAACTGTTTGACGAGGAATAACTCTGCCCTCCGCCGCATTCAGAAGAGTTTCCTGATGTGTCGCTTCCACCGATCAGGTCCGCCGGAGTCATCTTCTTCCTGGTGCATGCTGTAAGTGCTGGTTGTGGACACAAATTTAAATATTAACTCCGCGCATAGTCCAAAATTCGCGGAGTATCGCCCCCCCGCCGATTGTGTTGGTGAAAGCCAGTGCGACTGCAACCCAAACGACTGTGTGGTGCGACACAATCCCCGCGTGACATTGTTACTGTTTAGAATGAATCCCAACATGTTAACCGAGAGGTTTTACGGCAAGATTTATCAGCAATGAATATTGAATAGGAGATGTCCATCCATTCAGAGTTTTATACAAATGGAAAAAGAATTCATGGATTTCCTCAATTAGAAAATTCTTGATTATGATTCAGATGTTGCATAGTCTATATCCCAAATGATTGCAGTGTTATTTTACACTCTGAAGTCGTGAAACCCTTTTTAGATACTTAAGATAAGAAATTCCTAATGTGATCTGGTTTTGAGTGCAGATTTGGTGACACCACCGTGTCGATACTGGAGAGACGTATCAAAACACTCAAAACATATTATTTATTCAGATACTAAAGACCAAATCCAAAAATAGTGTGTCTTGGGTGATTAAAGGTTTGGGCCTGAGTCATATAGTGGTATCAGTGGTTAACCGCTATGTTTCCTGTTCATGAGCAGTCCTTGGTAAATGTGAATCCACAGCAACCTTGTGCACTTTTATAGTCTGCTATTTTTACAGATGGTATTGTTATCGAAACATTGCTTAACAGTGCATCCAGTTTGTATACGGGGGTGACTCATTGCCAGTATAAACATTGATCGTTTATTCTATGCAACTTAGCACTTATCTTCCTCATGGTGTTTGCACACTATCAGCTATTTTTGAAATGTTATATGATATGATAAGATTTATGCCGTTACTACAGCGACACATTCATTGGGGTAATAATTGCCTTGTGCCTATTATACTATTGGTTATGTTTATAGGAGTAGGTGGTACCTATGTCCACTGGGATTGTTTTTCATGGGTTGCTTTTGTATTTCCTGGTGATCATATATATATCATGCTTGTGGAATATTAGTAAAATGTTTATTTGTGTAAAAAATCTTTTTGTTTGTTTTGTGGTGTTTTATTTCTATGCATTATTTGGCAAAGGTTTGTCTCGTTTAACGTGTCTGGACATAGGTATTCACTGTAGTCATTGAATGTCTGCAAGCCTCCTCCATCATAACCACCTACATATCAGATAGCATCAATTCGGTCTGAATGCATATGTTAAATAAAATTGGTTAGATTTTCCAACCTACTAGCCTATATCTTAGCCAATTAACGTTATGTTAGTTCACTTGCACTTGATCTGCTAATTCTTACGAAAAAATTTCAACATACATTTATTGCAAAAGTTCTGAAAACACAAACATTGGTATGTGTGGGCCTTCAATGGTTTTGTGAGTCCCACTAGATATTAGGTGGCAGCTTGTTTCTCCCTTTCTGAAATTGTTCTAATGTGGGTATATTGCGACACGATAGATTGTAAGCTCCAGTGACCAGGAAGACGAATTTGGCACTGGGAAGGGACTGAGTGACTATGACTATCTTTCTATATGGCCCTGGAATGCTGCCAATAAATAAATAGAGAAAAAGGACAAAGGGATGGATTGGAATAACTTCGAATGTATCATTTTTAAGTGCAATCCTTCCCTTTACCATGTTCAACTACATTCCATGTAAAGATAATGTTACGTCAGCAAGGTTTTTCCTACTGAGCAAAGCTTCAGTGCAACGATATAATTAGTAAAAGACATCTGTAAGCACGAACTAAGCACGGTTTTCTCTTGTCGTGAATTGTGAGAGCAAGCCAGCTGGCTTTACACATTTTTGTGGGTAGCATTTCATTTAAACAACTGTAAGATCCCACATACTTGATAAACATACACAAAACCTATCGAAATCTCATGGTGCATGCTTACCATAGACAAATTGTATTCCTATAGTACTTAATAGGCTACCCAGAGGCATCCGATGATTACCAATCAACTAAACAAAATAGATTCCAGGTCCTTAAGAATTTCGTTTCTTTATTAGAACGTTATTAATAAGAGAGGGTAGTAAGACAAAGAATTGATTATTGTTCAGGAAGAAATAATATTCATTGACACGTTGGTTTGAAAACTTACCAACAAGAGTTCTGTGTCAGCTTGTTTAGACACTATTCACACTTGTAGATATGGGTAGGCAATTAACATGTTAATCTGCTTAAATATTAAGGGCACCAAAGTGCCAAACACTTATAGTATAAGATAGTGTGGAAAAGGAATGGCCCAACTATCATCATTCGTGAAATACGTAAGTCCCCCATGATTGGCAATCTTGGAATTGCAAATGGTACTGTACTGGAGTTTTTGTTCATCTGGGTTGCTATAGAAGTACTCATGGAGCACAGTTGGAGACTGTGTCCATAAAAGTATTAAAAAACTCTAACAAATGATCAAAATATATAAAATCCCCCATTTCCCCCTTTCTCAGGAAAATAATCTTATATCAACAGATCTAAATAAAATAGAACCATGAAACATATTTGGTATCCGTACCAACTATAGTACACCAAATTCATTATTACCCCCCCATTTTATCAAATAGTCACACACATAACCCATATGGTTACAATGAAAATACTAATTCCTGGCAACAAACAACAAGGCCGTCAACTAGTAACTTATGAAAAAAATATGTACTACACTTTAGTAATGGCAAACATAAATCCATTTTGCAAAAGGGATTAACTACGGCAAGTCACCCGGGTTTACATAAGCCAAGATAGGGACTCGTAGTTTTTCTTAAGTTGAGTTTGTATTAATGACGTGAACTGTATACTTTTAATCATTGTAACCCCACGCGAATATTTTTTGGTCCTGTGACAATTGGATTTTTTAAAAAAATAGTTGGTTTGTCAATAAGAACCAGGATTAGCAATTAAAGCTTCAGTGTAACAACCAGTGGTGGTAAACTGTTATATCGTGTTTTTTGTATACTAATACAGTAAATTGCAACATTCCAGAGTCCTATGTTGGTAACTAGGGGTCCGTATGGTAAGTCGGTGCTTCTATAGGTAGGGGACACGCCTGTACACAAAAGAAATCAACTACACAAACAGCATGGCATAACTTCAAACACTGGTAAATGGCCCTGGTTTGCAAACTTTGTGTTGGGCCCATACACCAAACCCTCATTGAGGTCTCGCATCTAAAACACATTACACTGGCAGAATACACATATACACATTGCTGCGGCTTCGGTAACACATGGATCCATCTGGACCTCAGCAGGAGGTGGTCTAGTCCAATTACCTGTCACTTGGTCGTTTCAGTAGTAGGGTACCCACAGTTAACGGAAGCAGACTCGTGGTAAGGGTCCCAGAGCGCAGTGGTCAGGGCAGCGGCAGAGGGCAACATCATCAAGTCCATTGTGGTCAGCAACGGGAGATACAGGCAGAGTTGGGAAAGGACCACAGGCACAATTGGGACACAGAACACAGGGATGGTAGGACCAACGGAAAACTCTGAGAGCAGGAACGCAGGCAATACATGGGAACACACAGCAAAGCTGGGAGAAACACGGAACGCAGGACAAATGTGAACGCAGGAACAAATGAACGCAGGAGGGCACCAGGAACGACAGCGAAATAGTGCCTGGGGCCGCTTTTTCTAAGGCTTGTGGGCACAAAGATCCGGCAGGGTGGTATGAAGGGAAGAAAGACAGTTTAAGTAGCCTTGTTGGAAAATGGCCAGTGCAATTATGGGCACTGCCCCTTTAAATTTCCAAAAAGCCGTCGGCATGCGGACCTAGGGACACGGGGACGGCAACCCGCACGGAGGGGGGAGAGATTCAAGGAGCAGGGACAATGGGAGTGGTGACTGAGGCCACTGCGCCTGCAGGAAGCGAGGGGCACTGGGAGCCGCGACCCGGACTATTGGGTCCCGGTAGCAACTAGTGAACAATTCACACACTACACAAATATGACGTTGTAGCTAAACAAATACCATAACATCAATGGTTTCTGCCAATATAACCCTGGTATACAAGATCGTGACATAAATGTCTGAACAAAAAAGAGATGACGAAACCATATCGCGGACATAATGACATCACTTATGGAATGTGCTGAACTGGGAATAACATCAAGTAAACTATAAAAATAAAAACACCTGAATATCGATCAATAATACTATTATAGATTCAAAAAAAACAACCAGAAGGTACTGTGTCAAGTAAGAGTATGTCAGCTTCGATTTTTAAAATTGTCCGACAATCCCGACAAACTGTCAATAGCACAACTGGGCACAATTACTTACCCGGGATACCCTGCGCGATCCACATCAGATATGTTCAGACGAGCGGATCTCCTCGCGATTCACTAGGAAGCGTGGGCCCGATATTCTGCTCTACGTCACTCCGTGAACAGGTCCGCGGAGTTAACGTCTTCTCTCCCGGCTGTATATAAGTGCTTGGCTTAGCCCACAATTTTCAAGTGTAAATTCTGCGCGTTTGGTTCGAATCCGTTGGATCGTCCTGACGGCCGCCCAACCCCTCAACCCCCCGATCTACCCCGTTGTGGCGCATGAAAACCTGGCGAGATATTGTGCCAAACTCGATCGTGTGCGCCAAAATCTTATTTTTAAATCCCTGTCCCAGTGGCGCAAAACGAAACAAATCGGATGTTGACTAAGTGTGGTCAGGGGGCCCTTAGTAACTTAAGGCCTCTATTATTTAAAATATGTAAAGTAAACACCATATTACAGATGTACCATAATGTAAACACACAATTAAAGTAATAATACCAACTATTTAAACATTGTTTAAAATAGAAAGGACCACGCTATTTATATTCTTGGTACTACATACTAATACAGGAACACAATACTAAACAAAATCAACAGGAGGAGAGAGAAACTCAGGCTTAATTAAACAGGTGAAATATTCACATTGCGCTCTTAGTTAAAACACTTACTTAACATCATACGACTGATTCCATAGGATATGTTAACACATATTATAGCATGACACTAGAATTATTGTTTCTTTATTCTGTATTGTTCATTATTTTTTTTTAAAGGAATTGGGCATGTACATAATATCGTAGGTAAAAGGTTGAGTATGCTATTGATATTATTCTTCATAACCTAATTGAGAATCTCTTACTTTTGAATCTGGGAAATTGATCATTTATTGTCCACATGGTCTTGTGAAGCATTCAAAGGAGCTGCCAAAGCCCTCCAGTAATTCTACAGTGGGTTACAAGATTTTTTGAACATGTCTTGTTTGCTAGAAGTAGCATATTTGGTTGCATAGTCTCCAACAGCCATAATATTGGGTTCTTGTATTTTGCGATTGAGTAGAAGAATTTTTTATATGGAATTATTGGTAAATTTATGGACTCTTTATTGTAGAGTAAGTTGCAAAAATGAAATTAGGCCAAAATTATGGTGTAATTTATGTATTGGAGATGGTAGAATAATGACATCCACCCCGTATCACAATAACGCTATTAGCCCTTAAGGGAATTTGGACTAGGACAAACCATTAGACCGTGACTAGATACATTGTAGTGGTGGTTTTTGAGAGGTTCAGAATCCTGTAACATCTGTGCTCGCACATCGTCTCTGTTGTGGAAAGCAGCTTTAGAAGGGTGTTGATTCTCCCAGTGGTTTTCACAGAAGTAATGACCAGTTTAACCCATCGTGTCCCATTTGGCTTCTCCCTGTTGACTCGGTTTTGCCGTTTTTTTGGGATTGTTTACACTACCCGCCAACCTCCTCTGCAGGACAACCCTTTCCAGCCAATGGTTACTAGAGTGCATATGGTCCATCCAGTAGTGCTTAGAAGCCGGCATCCAGGAGCTCCTGTACAATATACTGCCACAGTTCCAAACCCCTTGTCGCTTGTTCCTAACCTTCTCCTCCATACACTTTTCCTGTTTCTGAGTTTATTACTTGTTATTCTGTGTATCTGACCTCGCTATGTTTACTTACTCTATCTAGTAGCCATTCTATGGGTCTCCATCTTGTCTTGACCTGTGTAGATACTAGTACTTAAGAGGATTAAGTGTGTCCTCCATGTGTTTTTGGGGTGTATGCTACTGTATGTCATCTGACGTTCATCTTTACCTACATGTCGACGAACGCGGCGCGCACATTCACCCTCTCAGTTCCACACCAGCTTTTCAGATGAATAAGTACGCCCTACATTAACTATGCAGGGTCTCTGAGGGTCTCTTGACAAGTTTCCTGATACAAGTCACACTTATCAGGGCGGTATATATCTTCCTCTTAAGGCAGGTCTTGTAGCTCTCGCAGCGATATGCAGCGAAGTTCACACACCCCTTTACCAAGCAGTCTGTGGTGCCGCTAGCTCACCCAAGTCTGTTTGTAGTCTGTGGCTGTTTGCTGGACAGGTAATATGACAGAATCCCTATAAAACCACAATCCTTTACCAAAACAATGTCGGAACTTAACCAAAACACAAAAAAAGTTGACCACACACATTTTTATGGCTTTAAGAACTGATTTGTTTTTTAATCTAGATGAACAAATGGACATGGCGGCCATAGTGGTTGTGGATCTCCGCAAGGAGGACAACACAACGAGATGAATCCGAAGCACATTTCTATGATTATAAATATACAATATAAATTATACACAAAATATGTCCTGTGGGGTCAGTGTTAAAGAAAACTGAGAGGGTCGGTGTGAGGAGGCCATTTCGTCCGGAGTCAAGTGGTAGATATTTCCTTTAAGAAGTCATTAGATACTTTATCACAACACCTTTATCTCATGATAGCTAGTTAGTGAAGTACCAGGACATAACAACGTGATCTTTATTTACCCTAAACTAATGCACTTCCGATCGGGGGGTATTGCGTCCCTGGATGTGCACTTAATCCTGCACATGATGTAACTGTGGACAACTGTCAAACGGTGACGAAGTGCGGATCTGGCTGCATGGCGAATCAGCAGGCACACTCCCATGTTACAGCAGAACGCATTATACCAAATTCCAACAAAACCACATATTTCCCCAAGGACACTTTGCCCTATTTTTCAAGTTCATATGAGGATTTTACCGACATAAGGCCCCCTTATGCATTTTTGATTCACAAGTCTAAATTTTAAAAAAATGCAAAAATGTTCCTCAAACAGAAAATAAGTTACGCTTCACACCACTAATCGTAATAGATGAAACATGTGCTACAGTTATTGGATATTGAAGTTTGATTGAGCCATAGTTTACCTGCCATAACTCTCATAACCATATAGACTCGTATATAAGCCTTTTTCAGTCCACAAACCATTGCTGAAAACCTCACTTCGGCTTTTGCAATGAAGTCAAGTAAAAAAAAACTACATACTCACATTCCGGCGCCCCTTATCCTCGTCGTGCGCCTGCGGCTCATTCTTCTATCTGTTCTATGCTGTAATTGCCGGCAGAGACAATGCATCCATTGATCTGCCAGCCGGTGCACACGGTGATACGGCGGTATCGCTGTTCTGATGAAGAAAGAGATGAGCGTCAAGGAGCCCAGCGCCAAGCATGCGAGGAGCCGAGGGTCGAGTATTGTTTATTTTTGCTTGCAAACTGTGGGGTTTGCTGGCTGATCTACATGGGGCTGGATGCTATATACTCTGGGGCTGGTCAACTAGTATTCACTACTGGGGGTTAGGTGGCTGTCTACCTACATGGGGATGGGTTTATCCTACTGGGGGCTGGCAGGCGGTACTACTATTGGAGCTGGCAGGCTGTACCGACATGGGGGTATCGGACCAGCTATATACTATTGGGGGCTGGCAGGCTTTATACCCACTGGGGGCTGGCGTATACTACACGGAGGCTGGCTGTATACACTGGGGATGCGGGTGTATACTAACTGGGGGCTGGGCTGTATACTACTGGGGGCTGGCTGCTGTATACTACATTGGCCTGGCTGGCTGTATACTAATGGGGGCTGGGGCATACTTTATACACTGGGGGCTGCAAGCTATATACTACAGGGGGCTGGCAGGTCTGTATACTACTGGGGGTGCTGGCTGGATACATGGGGGCCTGGCGAATCTACATGGGGCTTGCTGCTGTATCTACATGGGCTGCGCTATATTCTACTGGGGCTGACTTATACTACTGTTGCTGGCTATATATACTCGGGGCTGGCTATATAATACATCGAAACTCGTGACCATGCATTTATCTCACCCTCTGCTTAGTTTCCGCGTCAAGTAGGTTTTTCCCCAAATTTTGAGTGGTAACTAGGGTCTCGGGTTATACTCGGGTTGGCTGTTACTCGAGTATATACAGTAAATCCTTCTAAAACTAAAATAAACAAAAATCTGGCCTTTCACTAGAATTTTACTAATCACAACCTGTCACTATACAGCATTAAAGGCCCTATAAACCTATATTTTTTTTGAAAGCAAACCGGCAATTTGCATTCTGTATTGGTTAACCAGACTGAAAGCCTGTCAGCATCATGAACACTTTGGAAAACCCAAAATGCAATGAAAACATCATTTTTACATACAACTCAAAGCAGAGATTTACCGCAATAAGGTGTACAATAATAAGCTCATAGGGAGCAGATTTATATGTACCACACATCAACTCAACAATTTACATACAAAAATGCATAAAACAAACCATGCAAATCTGTTTTTACAGTTTTATAATTCTATTCCTCAACAATAATACGGCTTATATGGTTAATGTACCAAATGCACTGTGCACATTGTACCGCTGGACTGTTAATAACCTGCCTTTGTTGCATAGCAGTGATGGTAGCTAAGAGCTTCTCACTAGAGGTGCCACATAGTATTTGACAGTTCAGTAGGTGACTTACATTATCATTATTACTATCACACAAAGCAAAGCTGTTCAACCCCCCCCACTCAGGGAGGCATACATATTGAGTACAGCAATAGAATACACAGTCATTCCGTTTTTTTTAAGTAATATTTTATTTTTACATGCGGTGTTAGTATATGGTTACTCCACACAAGTCTAAAACCTAAAAAAATCTTTTCTTAGCTAAGACCTGCTGAAAAGGGATTTAACTTCGAGCTGGACCCCCCCCGTCAAATCATAATGAAAATTAGAAAACCCGTTAAGACAAATCAGATTACAAGATCCGCCAGCCGGTTAGTTACAAGTTAGAACTAGAACAGCATCTAGCAGAAGCTGCAATGAACTAGTCCATTTTTTACTGAATTAAACACATATTGGTATTCAAGGTATGCTAGCAACTGACCTTATTAAATGTGTAACTTTGTGCATCATCAGTTTTAGTCAGTAAAAAGTAAGATGAGTTTTCTGTCTGACTGTCCGTTTGTCTGACCCAGTCTTCGAGTTTCATTGGACTAAACTAATGCATGCAGTGAATTTCCTCCGTCCCAAGGAATTATGTGTGTGTTAGAAAATCGAGACATGCATTGGTCCTCCCCTCCCCCCACGTTCCCACCAATACTCAATAGCTTATGTTTCAAAATCTGAATTTTTCCCCCTGTGCAATCGCCCACTCTGTCGGTGTAAAGCGCCTCTCTGCCCCCTCCTTGCCCCCAATGGCCGTGGCATGTTGGCGTGGTTGCTGTCAAAAACTGCGTAGAAAACAGTCGAGTTAAAGCTTCCCCATAGAACTTAACATTTCAGCTACTCAATCATCCGATTTTGATCAAATTTTTGGTCTGATTTAGCTCCTAGTGGTAATCTTATCTCTGTTTTTGTAGCCCTGGTCTTGCTGCACGGAGGGATTTCCTAGACAAACCTTGTAAGAACTACATATTGGGAAGATTCATTAATCTCTTCTCTCTCTGCCATTTTCCTGCAAAGCAACCATTAAATCTCCCTCTCCCACGATGGGCGTGCTGGGGCTGGAACGGAGCTGGCAGGGGCGGGAACACCTGTCCGTCACCTTTACTATAGTCTCCGATGGAAAGTAATAGCAACAACTTCACAGCTCCATCTGGTATCAGGATCGGAGTTGCGGCCATATTCACTAATAGAAAGAAGACCGCAACCTCCTCGTAGTGAATATAAGTGCAGGACGCATGGCAGGAGGACTCTTTGAAAAGCACTGTCTCATGAATTCCTTCCATTGAGTTTTTGTTGTCCAAAATAACTGGGTTCAGTGCTGAAATTCCTCCAGTGCGCCCTTAAACTTTTTCTGACTGGACCTCGGCACAATGGTTGAAACACAGTCTAGAAAAGCATAGTTTGTTTACACGTCGAATAAGGCTGCTTGCCTACAAGCAAAACTGCCGTGTTCGTGTTGGAGATATTATCCCCGACTGAACCTGACCGTCGCTGACATGGACTGACACTGACATGTTTCTGGAGTTCGTCCAGGCAATGTTGGTTCAGTAAGGCAATCAGTGAAAAATCAATTTAATAGAACCTACCCACCACGAATCTACCTATAAAGGTATATCGGGTGGTGTGGAATGTAAGGACGTGAGGATACTCTTTTTAGATATCATCCTCACGTCCCCGCTAACTTTTGTACACTTGTTGACCTAGTATGTAAATTTCGTTATGCAGGCTCTGGGCGTGATAGCCGGCACAAGGCTACACACGGGCGCTGTTTACTACCATCGCCCCAGTAGCCACATTATACCCTCCTATACCCTGTTGTGTGCGGCGCGCAGCTACGAGAAAACCACTCTTTACGTGTTCCATAAGCCGAATGGGTCAGATTGAAAAAATCACCGATTTGAAAAAAAGTGCCATTGGGGATTCTAGTGTGTGAGCGAGAAGTGTAAAAAGATTCAAAGTTCATAGGGCTCAGTTCAATCAGTTTGATTGTCGCACGTTTAACTGCATTCATACTTTGCTTTTCAATTTTTTTTTTTTGTTTCAAAACACAACGCATATGCCATGGTTTGAGGCTTGCCCGATCGCTACTGTTTCTAAAACTTGAAATCGATGTGATCGGAATGAGCACCAGAATGCTTTGCATATAAAATGCAAACATCTGGGTGCTGGTGCTCGTTACAATCTAGATCGCATTTCAAGTGGAAATGCATTTTGGCATTGGGCATGCCCCACTCCCTGTCTAAAATGCCATGAATTGACATGATGGGGGACTTTACTATGATGGCGTTTCCGCTAGTTTTGGTGGGTCTCTCAACCGCATGTTTTGCTCTGAACGACCTATTTATTCGCTGCGCACCAGAAAAAAATAGACTTTTCCGCCGCTCCCGCTCTTCTCCCTATCTCCGAAGGTGGGCAGTGCTTTGTGCATAGATGAAACTCAGAATCAAACAGACTTAAGATGTGTCACAGCCAATTTTGGGCACTGTAACTGGAAAAGTAGACCATAAGAATTCTGTCTAGCAGGACCCATAACCATGTACTATTGCCCTGTTCCCTGTTTCTTCCGACTGTTGCACAGGCACAACCTTTCTGGTTTTTGGGCACATTTTGTCCCAAATACACAAATGGTCCTCGGGCCACCTAAAAATGCTCATTCACAGCGTACCACAATATTAAATGTATATCTTCTTTCCGAGACAGTCGGTAACAAAGCCAATGCAGACACTGACACTTTATGTTAATGTACCCTATAGAGTTTCATTTCAGTTTGTTCTGGTTGCTAAATCCAAATGTGGGGTCTTCACGTCCAGCCTCATTTTATTAATGGGGGTTTTAAAAAACATGTTTTTATATCCCTGCTGGGCACAAGTACATCATGCTCTCCTTTGCAAGAGATTCGTGTGAAAACTCCCTATAACATGTCTGTGGTGCGTGAAAAACTCAGACCAACAGAACACCATCCGGTGCAGTCTGTGGTTTTAATCTAGTAAACAATTGCCTAAAAATGGTGAATTTTGAAAGACAAATTTTGTTTCAGTCAAACTTGCTGCATGTGTTTTGCCCACATAACGTCCCGTAGTGAGATGTTAAATAGAAACCCAGCATGCCCAGTTTGTTCAGCTTGTCAGTATAGGTCATTCTTGTCCAAAGATAAACTCACTTTTGAAACCAACCTTATGCAAACTAACGTGAACATCCTTGGCACACTTGCGCAACAACTATGGCAATGTCTGTCAGTTCCATAGAGATGAATGTAGCATAAAAACAACGGACATCACGGCCGTCTCCTCCTTTCATCTCGTGAGTCACGAGGGGGGGGTCGATAGAGGTACAGTACCCCTCGGACTCCATATAGACCCATCTCGTTGCTTTGGGGTTTATCAATCACTGCGCGGCCCCACCACCAATGAGCACGTTAGTGGGCACTAATCCTGTGGTGCTTATATTCTCATCCCCCGTTACTAAATGTGCAGTTTTATTGCTGTTTTAGTCCTAAATAACTCAGTGATTGGGAAAATTCCAGAGTGTGGTCGTGACTCCTTTTTCAAGTTGAATATTTTAATACCTTCTAGTGCGGTGCAGATGCTGTTGTTGACAATTATCACGGGTACATTTTATCACACGTTTATTAGCTTTCTGGAACAGTGTACTAATATGTGGCACTAGAACTAAGAGATGAACCTCTTCATAGATGAGAGATGATGAGATACCTGTATGCATATTCACACATGACATACTTCAGCCCTGCTACATCTGACTATAACACACCAGAGTACCATCCCTTCCCCCCAGAAAAGAATGAATTGCTTGTAGCTTGTAGAGTTATCTGTTCACATTGAAGGTCCTGTGTTTGATCTTGTATTTTTTGTAATGCCGGGGGGAGGCAGAAATTACATTGCCTCAAGCAGACATGAGAAGCTATTCATGAGAAGAACTGCCCTGACCGCGGACCACAAATATTCTTAAACAATTTACGGTCAGATCCCGGGCAACAAAATTGTATACACCCAGGAATGATAGAACAGGTTGGAAATTAATTGTGAAATGCGAATTTTTGTTATAACAGTGATTAGAGATGTGTATTTTTGTAATATTTAGAAATCTTGTCCTTTTGTGGGAATACCCTCTAAGTTAAAACAACTAAAATCCCATCATTTATTATTTTATAAAGCGGGTTTGACTCTGCTACTGCTCTGTTTACTACTGTTCTTATAAAAAGAGCGAATCAAAGAAACTCTTTATCTGCTCAACACACTTGAAAAGCAGCAGAAGGCCAGATGTTCCCCTAAAACCAGCCTTCCTCTGCACTTACAACTAACTGACTGTGGCCATTTTCTGCATGGTTGCTCGTTATCAATCAGCAGAAATCAATACATTGCTGCCATTGCCTACCATGTATCAAGGACACATCATCCATGGCATTTCGACCCGAGAATCACTACAGATGAGTTTCACTTAGACGAACTCTCCATGCAATCAGCACTTAGTATATGTATAGTACTGCATAGGCCGGACAAGAAGTTAAAAGCTTTTGACACCCTAGAAATATTTGAAGATATTTGTTTAATGTGTCTAAACATCCCATTAATAATGCTGTACAGATGCCGTCTACCGACATTTGCTTGAATTTACTTTTAGGAGGTTGTTCCTGAACAGTCCACTGAGTAATGTAATAACAACTCCGAGTCGATCAAATCAGGTTTTCCAATCAGGTTTCAAAACCGCTTAAAGGGAATGGGGTCATTCTACTGGGAACTATGCGTCGATACCAACCAAACCGCCATATTCTCTAAAAATAAATGAATGTAACAAACACTTAAATGTCATTAGTCAACAAATGGCATGCTTTAAAATGAAGCTTACTGGAGCTCAAAATAGTATGATTTTCATGTTTTCCAAAATTTGTATGATGAAATGGCCTCCGTCTAAAGTTTTTTATCACCCCAGCTGGCGTCTGCCAACTGGACACATACAAGTCCCAAGATCCTTGATTTTCAGTAACGACAACCTCCTATCTATGCTCCCCCTCCCAGTGAATGATCTAACGTTTTTTCCTTGCTTCTGTTACACATAGTAAATGATGTGTAACTGCCATCAACCAAAAACACTGATCACCAACAAAACACTGACTGCCATACTGGATTGCAAGGAATCCACTTCAAAAACCACCAACCGACCCTATACGGCTAAACATAGTGGTGATCACATGACCTTGCCTCATATCAGGTGCAGACATGTGATGTGGTTGAACTGTACCGAGACAGACGGCCATCTTTCTGGCTGTGTATGTTCTCTTCCCTGGTTCTGAACACCCAGTGTATTAACACAATGCCACAGAAATTTGTTGAAAATAATCACGTATAACACTTGTATACGCTAGCTTTCTTGTCAGCACCATAATAGGTGAACAGAGCAGCCGGAGCTTGCACAACTTAACCCTTATGTTCACGGGGTACAATGGACCGCGTTCTTGTGATCTGCGGGGCCAGACTTAGACCCCAAACAGATCAGTGACTTGTCACTGGTGAAATCCTTAACAGGTCCTCTCATCCTAATCAGTATTTCTAAATAATATGTGGCAAATGTAACACGTATAAAACTTAGTGACATTTATCAATTCAGTTCCCATTGATGACACCCATTCCTATACAAAGTAGCCCAATTGTTGCCCCTCTCCGCTAACATATAAACTCTGTTCCCCACTTCTTAGACCTACCCCTTTTGTAACCACCTCTGAAGACTATGACTCCCCTAGCCACCACCATATAGAGTTGATGATGGTCAATTGGATATAGCCAAAGCAATACAGTGTTGAATTATGGGTCTATTTAAGAAAAGAAAACATTGCAGACTAGTGTAAAAAAGCAGAAGGGGAATGTTTGTAGAAGGCTAAATGTGGAGAAAAAAGCAATATTTGCCCATTAGCAAACACATAACAGTGAACGCACGGCTGGCTATACACAAAGTGTGTAATTGCAAGAAATGCATATTGTTAAGAAGCCACAAATCTTGATTAGACACGACTGCGTCACCATGTCAACCATGTGGAATGCTACTGATTCTAGTTTATCAAACATGTGTCCAGCAGCCGGGAATGAGACTGATCATATGGCAACAAGGGAAAAGCAACCAAGGAACTCATAGTTTTTCTTTGTCTGATTATCATGTGTATGTTTGTGAGACTAATTCGAGTGGATTGATGATGTAAAAGACCCCATTGAGAGGCATCATTACAAATTGATATGTAACTCTTTGAACTTATCTATCGTTCCTCGTACACTACTGATGCTCCAACTTTATCAGGCTACTTCTCAGAGTGTTGAAATATAGGCTTCTGATAAAATATTCATGTCATTGCGTGTGCAGGGAAGTCAGGTATTGATGGGCTAAATGTATTTTCATGAGATATTTCCATCAATTCACAATAGAAACTGTTTTATCTATCACACCAATAACACAAGCTCCCTGCCTCTCTTGCGTCCTAAAACGCGCAGAGACATGAAAACTGAGCCTCACTATTATGAATCTATCCATGGTCAATACTAAAAATCAAATTTAAAAAGCATCCACATGTATCCACCAAAAATGACTGTTGTAACCCTACTCAATCGGGATGTTTAACATACACAGGCAAACATGCACCATGGTAAATATAGGGCCCGCCCCTCCACCATCTGGAGACATCATGATTGCTCCTACAACTGCATAGAATTGCGCCTACTACAAGCGACCGTTCAGGCCTGAATGGTCACCGGGCTATAGCGAGTGCGCAGGCTCAGGGGCAGGAACACCTGGACGCACAACCCAGCACCACCTTCATGCCCAAGTTACCTTGGAGGTGGGGTAAAGGAGGAAATGATGTAATTCTGCGGTTCACTAGGAAATTGCTTTGATTTAGGGTTGTGCGCTAGGAAAGCTGTCTACAAACCCAATAAAGTCCTCTTATGTGTTATCAAAAAGTAACACTTGGTTGAAGGAAGGATGGCTTCAGAAACTGACCACACAAGTTGTTTTTTTAGTTCTTAGCGATGTTGTGAAACCAAAGTGACTAGAGGATCCAGTGGTGGAAACCATACACTAATCACACACTACTGTTCACCACAATCTATTTGACACCATCTATAATCTCTACAAGTGAGATATTCATTTTCCACACCAGATGGTAGGATTTTAAACCCACCTTGAAGTTTTTGATAGATTACAAATATGGTATTTTTAGCATTTAACTAATGAAAGTGAATTTGTTTTGCCAATGGGTTTCAGTGAGGTCTTGACTATACCTTTAATGTAAATCCAATCCAATACTGGGACCCCAGAGTGTCTGCAGATGACAACCAAATTTCCGATTGATTGTCTGATTGGAGGGTATCTAAAATAATTGACCTATTTAGCCCAAGGAATCAAACTCTGACTCTGTCTATGTGACAGAAAGGACATAGGAGCTATAAAAAAAAAATTATAAGGTACAATCTGCAAACTGATCTCCTTCTTTCCATACTTTTGATTCAGTAGCAAAATGGACAATGGATTGTCATCTTCAAATGCAAAGACTGTATGGAGACCCCAGTCACCTTAAAGCTATATTAGGCCTTTATTCATTATTATACATTATTACGTTTTTGCTCTGTATGTAAGTTTAACCAGTACAATCCCTTCTTTTCTATCGGATATTAACTACTTATGCAAATGATAAGAGGGGGGCCCCATGATTATTCAATATGCTTTGTAGCGAGTATGGAAAATGGCTGAAGTGCTTCATATATCAAAAAACTTTGAAAAAGCATTTCCAGCTTTAAGAGGTCCCCATTGGATGTATTATTCTGGAAAAAACCTCATTGGGAAATGTATTATGAGAGTGTCTGGAATACTTATGAAGTAAAATGGACAGACAAGAATAAATCCCTAAAAAGGTTTAAAACGACAATCCTGCCACACTTACAAACTTATTTCAAAGCCATCAATACCCACAATCTCCATATTCAATGACGACCCCAACAACTATAGTCCTCTCCAAGTCACATACTTATAACAGTGGTCACAAAATTGAATAATAAACATAAATGGTTAATGAGAGAAAAAATAATCCCACACCTTTTCGAAAACAAAGGTTTGACCCGGCTGGTGGAGATGAGAGATGGAGAGTCATTTTATAGACATTATTGTGCCAACAATTATCTAGCCCCATAGATGATTAATTTTTAAAGAAAAGGAGGAAGACCAGCAAGAATGGATGATTGGTGGACAAAAGTCAAAAAACAAAAGTATGTATTGAGACCAACGAGGACCATTTTTGTTGGGGGGGGGCTTTTTATTTTTGTGCTGTGTTGCTGCCCATCTTTCTGACATTGGTGGGTAAGCGCTGCTCACCCCAGCAGAATTTGTCTATAGGTTAGGGATAGTGGTAGCCCGCCCGACTGCCGAGGGCCAGGACTTGGGGGGTCTCACAATTCACAAAAGATGTGGGCTGGAAGGGAGGGGAAGAAGAGAAAGAAGAGAGAAGAACGAGGGAAGAATAAGAACATACCCTTCGTTCCTTATTTAGGAAGTTAAGTAAGCACCCACAATCCCCCCTTAGTCAGTTGCAACTTGGAGAATTGGTCAGCCTAGACGCCGACGAATATTAGAATGGACCCCCCGGAATAGGCCACCCGGGAGGAATTTGTTCCGAATTTTGAGCTAGAATATTTCGAAAGAATTCGAATTTGTGCCGAATTTGTTGCTGGCATCTTTCTTAACTACAGCCAAACACACATTTTTGTTTTTAATAAGGAGACAAAAGTTCCTTCCGTTGGTATTACCATAACATCATGAGTTATATGCTGCAGAGATGCATATAAATATACACGTGAGCACCATATAATTTTCAGTTGCACTGAGCAACATGTATGCATAGACTAGTACTGATTTTTAATAAGGTTTGCACACAGAAGCATAACAAGCTACAGTAAATTTTAAGGACCAAATATCTCCTGAACTCGATATGGATTTACTTAGCAAAGTTTTCCAACACAGCATTCAAAGATGCTTCGAACAGAAACATTTCGATCAGGAGAGAATTTCTTTACCGCTTGAGATGTATTTGATTCTTGAACCCGTCTACCTGTGTGGCAGGCTGTTGTGTGTGTGTGGGGCTTTATGACAGGAGACTGTATCCAGGAAAAAGAATAAAGAAAAGAACATAGGTTAACACCAGCAAAATGCTGTACTGACTGTGAGGATTTCAAGTATCCTCTAATCTCACAATGATAAAGGAATTATCTAATCAATAGAGTCCCTCAAGATACTATGTGACAAGCACCAATGGAAATGCTCTGTAAAAACTGTGTATATAACCATCAATATGATTATCACGTAAAACAAATACAGTAGAAATTATGAAAATGATTTGTATGGTATTAATTCTGACGGGAATTTTTCTGCCAAGCAGGGATAAAGATTGGAAAGTTCTATTGCTGCGAATTCATTTTGTAATATTTTTAGTGTAGAAATTAATGCAAGCTTCAGTATAAGTGTAAATAAAAATTCTTAGCAGTAGGTGAAGTTTTCAGTAACCGACGGTCAGATACAAAAGAGGCAGTTAACCCTGTGAGGTTGCTAAGATGTCTAGGCCACCACAGACAAATTGGAAACATAACACATATTAATAATGGAGTTTTTCGTTTTTTTCTACTGATTTTTTAAGTGATAGGCCAGTAACATCTTTGAAAGAAGTGATTGATAGCACTGTGCGGGTATTAGGAGGACTGTGCTGTGGCATGTACATTCAAGGGCCTTTGGAGGCCATTGGATAGACTGATCTATTTGCATAGTAAGATTGTTATCAGTAATTGGGCCATTTAATGACTTTAAAAGTCAGTAAGTAAACATCTTTTTACATACTACAATTTAAACTCTCAATAAATAAAACACAGCAGGAAGTGGGAGCGCTTTGTGTTATCTCCCCTTGCCACAACTGTCGGACGCCCTTTCATCCATGTTCTATCCTTTGATGCAAATCTTTAGATCTGAAAATAAAACGGAAATTATTTTTAGATCAGAGAAAGCAATTTGCAAAAGAAATAGAAATAAAAACAGAAAATGCCAAAGTTTATTACCTGTTTGTACTGATTTATTCTCCACTAGCAAGTCCTTCCTCCCCAAGGCAGGATGTGGAAATGTTTGCAACCAATTTTTATTCCCACAGTTTTTCCTGAAATCGAGAGCACCTAAGTGGATAGATGACATTACCACCCATTTTTAGTATACAGTTGCTATACAAGATAGGGGGCCATTTACTTACCCATCCTGGATGTGTTCCCGATGATTGGTTGCGTTGTGTATGAGAATGTAGTTGATGAGAAAGATTGTGCACCCCATATGCGTGCATATGTGCTTCCCCGCTCAGTCAGCGGAGTTGATCATCTTTTCCCGGTTGTATGTAAGTGCATTGTATGGACCACAATTTGAATGTAATCCCGCGCTGAGTCCGTAATCGGTCGGATGTTGCCTGACGCCCGCCCCTTTTGACCTGCCGCATGAAAGCCGGGAGGATCAGTCCCCCACTGACAGCCAGGGAGTAGTTACAGCCTCCACACAGGATACCTAGAGGGTGATTTTTCCTTTTTTTGGTACACTTGAGGCACCCACTAAATAACACACCGAGGGAAACTCCGCTCCTATAGTGTCCCATTATTAATTTATGATAGCATTTCTGCCAGAAATCCCTGTGATGACTCCTAAGAAGGAGAGAAACGCGTCAGGGGAGGGGGGTGCTGGGTTGATTAGAAACAGGGCAAAACCTGGTACTGCCCTTGTAAGGCCGGGAGCTCGGACACATGGGGGGGTCAGGGACAGGAAATAGGTGTATTTCAACCCAAACTATCTGTCCTACTAATGCCGGAACGTACCTGGATGCATCCTGAGGACTCACGCCATTTTTATGGAACAAGGCAAACACAGAGCATAAACTTGTTGGACAGTGGATTTAACATCAATGCATGAACACAGCGTCTGAAACTGTTAAGACACTATGAACATTCCTTATACCAGTGTACACTCAACGATCACTTTATAGGTTACACCATGCTAGGAACGGGTGGACCCCATTTGCCCTTCAGAAACTGCCTCAATTCTTTGTGGCATAGATTCAAACAAGGGTGCTGGAGCATTCCTCAGAGATTGTGGTCCAGTTGGATGATGGCATTCACACAGTTGCTGCCAGATTTGTCGACTGCACATCATGATGCGAATCTCACGTTCCACCACATTCCCAAAGATGCTCTATTGGATGAAGATAGGTGATGTGGAGGCCCATTTGAGTACAGGAACTCAGTGTCATGTCAAGAAACCAATATGAGATGATTCCAGACTTTATGAAATGCGCGCCATTATCCTGCATGAAGTAGCATAGATGTGGGTACCATTGTGGTCATAAGGGAGGGACATGGTCAGCAAGCAATACCAGGTAGGCTGTGGCATTGCCAACGATGCTCCAATGGTACCAAGGGGCCAAAGAGTTCCAAGGAAAAATTCCCAACACCCTGACACCACCAACACCAGCCTGAAACAGTTGATAGAAGGCCAGGATGGATCCTGCTTTCATGTGTGAAGCCACAAATTCTGACCCTACCATCCGAGACTGTCGCAGCAGAAATCGAGACTCATCAGGACAGGGCAACGTTATTCCAATCTGTCTAATGTCCAACTTTCGATGAGCTTGGCAAATTGTACCTCAGTTTACTGTTCTTAGCTGAAAGGAGTTGGCACCCGGTGTGGTCTTCTGCTGCTGTAGCCCATCTGCCTCACAAAGTTCGACGTACTTGTATTCAGAGATGCTCTTCTGCCATACGTGGTTTGTAACGGGTGGCGATTTAAGTCACTGTTTCCTTTCTATCAGATCGACCAAAGTCTGCAATTCTTCTGACCTCTGGCATCAAAAAGGCATTTACGGCCCACAGAACTGCCGCTCAACGGGATGCGTTTTCGTTTTCATGACAATTCTCTGTAAACCCTTAGAGATGGTGTGCGTGGAAAATTCCAGTAGATCCGCAGAGGAGTTTCTGAAATACTCAGACCATCCCTTCTGGCAACCAAAAAACCATGCCACGTTCAAAAAAAAAGGCACTCAAATCACCGTCTTCCCCATTCTGATGCTCGGTTTGAAAACTTCAGGAGATTGTCTTGACCATGTCTGCATGCCTACATGCAGTTGGCGTTGCCGCGTGTGATTGGCCTCTGATAGAAATTAAGTGTTAATAGCAGTTGGACAGGTGGACCTAATAAAGTGGCCGGTGAGTGTATGTATGTGTAGGTAGGTGTATGTATGTGTGTATATATGTATGTGTATGTATTGTCTTATATGTTTAATATGTGATTATACTGTATCTACTGTTTGTTAGGGTATATATGCTGTATGTAATAGCAGCATTTGTGATATTTATCAGATTCTCTTTATATACAAGGCAGTAACTCGGTTGCAGTTATACTCTTGCGGTACGTTTTGGTATCTATTTTATAATTCTTGGTGTGGCATGATGGTGCTTTTTTCCTCATTGGTGGCGACGCTGGATGCATTTATACTAAATGGCGGTGGTATTTGTATGCATTTATACTACATTGGTGATACGCTGTATGCATTTTTCTACTACATTGGCGGTTTATGCTGTATGACATTTTATAGTAAACGGTGATAAACGAGCAGTTGGACAGTGTACCTAATAAAGTGGACGGTGAGTGTATAAGGCTGTCGATTATATTCTGCTGGGCCTCTACTTACCTGTTACGTTTGTTACCCCTGTACATCACACGATATAGGATACTCTGGCTAAGGTGTCTGTATGGGTATTTATAAACTGTGTGCTTTTTGTGTTCAGCAACCAAGAGGGTGGGATTTTTTAAAATAAGTGAAAAAGTTAGTAGTTTTTAATTGTTCACTGCCAGGCTGGTAGATATTGAAAACCGGGTTGCCAAAATCCGACACAATCCCCGCCCTAAATACCTGTCCCATTGGCCGCAAATTCCCAAAAACGCCGGGGAGGCAGAGGAAATGCGGATCCATGGACCCTTAGTAAATAAGCCCCTATGTGGTCTCCATGTTTATACTACGAACATACATAGTTGCAGTCTTACCTTTGTTGCCTTCGTTATATTGCAATCTTGTAGGAGTCAAGCTCTCCCCACCTCATAAAACCCCTCTGTTGTGTTGATATCATTCACCACACTTGAGGAGAGCCAGTTGAGTGAGTTTCCTGGCGGTAGTACCATTCTATTTACAGGGATGGGGGTATTTTAGACAAGGAGAACTTGGTCTCACCTCCACTACTTATGCTCTTATAAATCAGAACTAGAGAACAATAATCAAAAGGAGAGAGAAAATAGATAGGGAAGGAAAAAAAATCTGTAAACTTTCTTGCCGAAACATTTCACTCTTGTACTAGGGAAATGTTCCATCATTCCTTATAATAGGCAAACAGCAAGGAACTTCTAACAAAGGGAACTGTTTGTAAGGCAAGTGACTACTATGTCAGTTCCACCATTCTTTGGATATAGCCGTAACTTAAAAGATAAAAGGGGGAATCTCAATCACTTTAACCCACAAAGAAACAAAGGATGCTGAAATAGCCTTTCCAACATCCCCCAACCTGGAGGCAGCGGGGCCCAGAATATCGGAGTGTGCTGGCGGTTGCGGCCTAGGCACACGTGTTCACGTCTTGTATGGGGACTGGGGGCTGAACGACAGCCTGGCAGGTCTCCAGCCAGGTGGTGTGTGCAAGAATATGGAGGGAGGGTGATGCAATGTTTCTCCCTGGGGCAACCCTGAGTGTCCGTAAGATATGTTCGGGAATGATGGGATGGGGAGCCCGTGGTGGTACAGCCTTATGCAGACAGAGGCAACGTTGTGCCAAATAACTAAGGTTCTTTTATTAGAACAACTGCAGGCAACAAGCCAGACAGATCCGGTTACTGGAGATTCCATCTTACTGGGGAGTGGTCATCGAGAGTGGTCCTCAGGAACTGATTCACCAGCTGGCTAGCAGATGCCTGGCTGGGAGGGAGCTTGTGTCCAGTTGTGGAAACTGGCAGCGTTCTCAGGATTAGCTGAGTGTTAGCCCTGATGGTGGGAACTGACACTGGTTCTCTCTCTTCACTCTGTGTGACAGGATGTGCTCTCTAGTGGAAGCTAGTGCCTAAGAGGGGCCCGTGTCAGAGCCTGTGCCTCAAGCTCTTTCGGAACTGACTGGATTAGAACTTACCTTGCCCTTCCCTGTCCAGGGGTCTTATAACCTGGTCAGAGGGTGGCTAACTCTCTTATCACACTGCAGTGTCCTGGGCAATACAATTGGTAGACAGAATCGCATCCACTTAACCATTGTTGTTCAGGCAGAATCTACAGCTGCTAATTAGCTAAGAACACTTACTGGCAACCCCTTCATGAGTTGATCAGACTCACTAGATGGTTTCTAACAGGTTTGAGGGCCTATTTCGCAAAACTGCCCTTTTCTTGCATGCAGGGGTTGTTGCACTTTATTTGCCAAAGTGGGTCTTGTGCCCATGGCACTTCCTAACGGGGCCAAGGCGTTTTCCAGAATGCATGGAAAACTCCCCAAAAATTAGAATAATGAAAGACGAACAGTAGTCTTCACGTATAATGGTTGCAGCACAGTGGATTATGCCAGCAATTTTGGATTGACTAAATAATTCGCATTTATAATCATTTAGTACTTGGTGGTCTAAATGGCTATTGCAAGAACATATTGGGAAGTTGTTATGCGCTTTCCATTGGAATTTAGCCCAAACACATAAAACATTGATTATTTATGGCATATCTGCTGCCTGACATTTCTATATGAAGGTCGACATGCCTCATCAGCAATGTGGTTTGTGCTTCTTGTGGAAATAATCTAACCCAAAACATTAAGATTCAGGATTTAGAGGTTTTTTATAATCCATGTTGTATCTCAGGGATCGGATCGATGCTGGCAGGGTTTTTTGGTTTGAAAGGGTCACATTCTGATCTTGCCATTGGTTGGTCTACTTCTGATCAGCTCCTCTACTATTGGAGACTAAGTATTTGAAAGTACTGTATATTTGAACACGACTTCATTTTGTAAAAGGATGTTGTAGCCGCCATTTAAAGCGGCTTAAACCACTCCTGCCATTATGCACCTTTCAAATACTTTATAAGAAGCTAAAGTCCCAAACAAAGGGTTGACCTGAATTGACATAAGGACTTTGCCCATCTGATGAATGCGTGTAGGCAAAACAGGAATAGGTGCATGCCTCCAGTTCACTTGAGATGATTTGCGTATCCAAAAAACTTGGGTTTTAAAGGGCAAGGCCCCCCCCATATTATTTGAGCAATACCCCAAATGATCATCAGGGGACGTGATCAGGCTGCTAGCCCACTCTGAAGGCTCCAGAGGGTTTGTTAAAGAAAATTTGTATTTCACATTGCCCGAGGGGTGTTAAGCAAAAGGAGAACTTTAATTTTAATCAAGATTTTCAGTATAGGCTTAAGTTTGTGCTGAGTAGTTTCTCAATTATAAACGACTTTTTGTTGAGAGAGCCAATATCTGATCCTTTTTACAATATATTGCTAAGGGACAGTTCAATGTGATTGACTTGATTGAGTATTATTGAACTCAGAGGGTCATTTACTAAGGGCCAGATTCGCGTTTTCCAGACTGTACCCGAATATTTCCGGATTTGCGCCGTTTTACCCCTAAATGGCCCCGGGATTTTGCGCAACGCCAGATAGGATTGTGCGCGCATTGGCGCGGAATGCACGCACTTTAGGAAATAGGCGAGGGGGAGTGGTACGAACGGAAAACCCGACGGATTCGGAAAAACAGCCGATTTTTTAAAAAAAAATGTTGCGAAAAGTGCACTTACCCTCAATCAGCCTGGCTCGGTGTATTCAGGCGTTACAGGGAACTCAGCGCAGCAGCACCACCTGGGGACGTGGAGGAACTGCCTTAATAAATAACGGAAGACCCGAATCCAGCGCAGAGCACGTGCCGCTGGATAGCGAATGGACCAGGTAAGTAAATTGCCCCAGTAAGTTTTGGAAAACATTTGCGGCAGTGAGAGGCCCCTAATGGGGGAACTGTGTTTTTTTTATAGTAATAAAAACACTGTAACATAAGCGAAATAATCCAGCATTGAACCTCATAGGGATAGTGTAATGCTAGTGTCTTGTGAAAAGGGAAAATGAAAAGCGGCAATAAGGAAAAATTCTAACTGTGCCCTTTGGTTGGTGGATGGAGTCAAATGTCGTAGGGCAGTTGTAATGTGATGTGGGTGGGAGACAAAATGTTACTCAGAGCCACATAACAAATTTTAGTTTTAATTACCGTCTTCAGTTTTCATACATGTATAACACGGAGGGGAAAACAGAGATTAATACTGTCTCCTATGTACTTCCTAGCTACTGTACCACTATACAAGAACAAAACTTATATTGAAGATACTAATTTCTACACTTTCATCGAAAGGAGATATGAACTGACTTATAATACTGGCTCTATGTACAAGAATTATAAACTACTTTAATCCTGCCCCAATGATACAGGAAATAACTACTATAATATTATCCCTATGTACAGGAATATAAATACTTATAATACTATCCCCTATGTACAAGAATATCACTGCTTAATACGCCCCCCTATGTACAGGAATATAAATACTATAAACTTTCCCCCTATGTACAAGAATAGAATTATAACGATAAAGACTGCCCCATATATACAAGAATATAACTACTATAATATGCCCCCCGATGTACAAGAATATAAAGTACTATAATACTTTCCCCTATGTACAAGAATATAACGACTATAATATGCCCCTATGACAAGAAATATAATACTATAATAAGGACCCCTATGTAACCAGAATAAACTACTTAATCCTTTCCCCCTATGTACAAGAATATAAGTACTATAATACTGCCCTCTATGTACAAGAATATAACTACTATAATACTGCCCCCTATGTACAAGAATATAACTGCTGTAATACTGCCCCCTATGTACAAGAATATAACTACTATAATACTGCTCCCTATGTACAAGAATATAACTACTATAATACTGCCCCCCTATGTACAAAAATATAACTACTATAATACTGCCCCCTATGTACAGGAATATAACTACTATAATACTGCCCCCTATGTATAAGACTATAACTACTATAATACTGCCCCCATGTATAAGAATATAACTACTGTAGAACTGCCCCATATGTACAGGCAGAGCCGGATCATTATTGGCGCTATTGGAGCGCATTCATTTGGGGTTTGGTGGTCGGCGGGAAGAACATGAAATCATTTATTGTGGTGGGCAGCATATCATATAATATATAATTCATTTAGAAGTGGGGGCAGCATATCATATTTTTCATTGTGGGGGGGTAGCATATCATATAATTCATTCTGGGGGGGGCAGCATATCATAAAATTCATTGTGGGGGGGCAGCATATCATATAATTCATTCTGGGGGGGGGCAGCATATCATATAATTCATTGTGGGGGGGAAGCATAACCTATAATTCATTGTGTGGGGGGCAGCATATCATATAATTCATTGTGGGGGGGGGGGAAGCATATCATATAATTCATTGTGGGGGGGCAACATATCATATAATTCATTGGGTGGGGGGGCAGCATATAATATAATTCATTGTGGGGGGGCAGCATATCATATAATTCATTGTGGGGGGCAGCATATCATATCATTCATTGTAGGAGGGCAGCATATCAAATATTCATTGTGGGGGGACATATCAAATAATTTTGTATTATTATTCCAGTATTCATTCTAGTATATTAGATTCTTAGCGCTCCGTGCTGTAGCATTACGGCATGGAGTTGTTAAGCATTTATCAAGAGGGATCACAAATAGTTCACAAGGCGAGGGGGGGCACTATATTAGATAATTCATTGATGGGGCAGTACATTAAGTAAATGTATTTTAAATAATTACTTGACCAGCATCTAAAATTCATGGGGCACCACCGTATAATAGAGAGGGCTATAAATAGGTAAATTAATTAATTAAAGGGGGCAATAAAAATTAAGTCATTAATTAGGGGGGGGGGGGGCAACATATATATCGCATATACTCGTGTATAAGCCGAGTTTTTCCAGCACAAAAAATGTGCTGAAAAACCTCACCTTGGCTTATACACAAGTCAATTCAAAAAAATAAACGTAATACTCACCTTCCAGCGCCCAGATCCTTGGCGCAGCTCCTGATCCTCAGCGCGGCTCCTCTTCTTTCTTCTCTATTTCTTCTCTATCCATCAGAGTCGTGACCATGCGACCTGCCGGCCGGCGCACACTATGATGCAGCAGTGTCGCTGCATCATAGTGTGCACCGGCCAGCAGATCGCATGGACACGACTCTGACGGCTGTTACAGCAAATAGAAGAAAAAAGAGGAGCTGCGCCGAGGATTGGGAGTGAGTGAGTATCGCCGGACGGTGAGAATTTTTTTGTTATGTGCTTGGCATACAGGGGGCTGGCTGTATACTATATGGGGCTTGCTGGCTGTATACTACATGGCGCTGGCTGTATACTGCATTGGGCTGGTTGTATACTACAGGGGGCTGGATGTATACTACAGGTAGTTGGCTGGATGTATACTACATGGGGACTGGCTGTATACTACTGGGGTCTGGCTGGCTGTATAATACAGGTAGTTGGCTGGCTGTATACTACATGGGGGCTGGCTGGCTGTATACTACATGGGGGCTGGCTGTATACTATATACTGTATATATGATATATGTGGGGCACAGTGTGGTCAGTTGTGATGTGAGGGGTATATATGATATATGTGGGAGCACAGTGTGGTCAGTTGTGATGGGAGCTTTTTGAAGTACATAGTTTCGTGGCATAACCCCTTTAAGGGAGAGGGGGAGGGAGTGGAGGGGCGGGCACTGACCCGTGTCTCTAGGAAGCACTAATGAGCACAGAGCAGGTCTGATGCAGCCCACAGTAAGAGAGATTGTTGGAGCTCTCTGCGATCGGCAGCTTTTCCTGCCTGGCCAGTTCTAAAGAGACGGCAGTGGAGATGGTGCGCTTGCCCTCTCTGGCACGCGTGCCATAGGTTCGCCACTACTGCCCTATAGTACTCCATACAAATATGTTTTTGGAGCATGTTATAGTGGGACCCATCACAATCTAGATATCTCCATACCCCCCCCCCCAGCTCTTTCTGCACAAAGTAGCAGAGATGCTTGCTTATTCTGCTAAACACCATTCTTTATTAATCCAATTAAAAGTCACACTTTTTTATTGGAAAGAAAGGTCTACATCAATGAGTAGCATCTACCTGGATGTATGACCTCCTTTATGAAGTGCATTTACTTCCCTACATCCAACCAATTGTGCCATCGCTTCATTTGTATATCATACCAAAAGTTTTTCGCAATATTGATGTCAATGTAAGTATGTTAAGCTAAGTGTTTCATAAGGATTAAAAAAGATTAAAAGAGTGTCTGCACCCCTGGTTTGTGCTTAGTCCTTTTACCTGATAGGCAGTTGTCTTCTTCTTAGGGGCTTGGTAGAGCCATTTGTGTGTTTTAGAAGATTGGCAGTGCAGCTGCAAAATGGCTGCTCCTGGAGCAAAAAACAATTGAAATGGCTGTCCCCAGAAGAAACCGTGAGGCTTGTTTGCATAAAATGGAACATTAAACGTGTCCTGGTCAAGCTTTTTTGAAACTGGGATCATGGACCACATTCCTGGTCCTTCTGGCTGCTGTGACAGTCTCTTTGCTCATTCAATCTTTGGAAGGAAGCTTTGTCATCTAAGGGTTCATGGAAACACCAGGGTCATGTCAAGAGAGGTAGAATGATCTGAGGCAAATTTAAAGTTTATAGAAGATCATAAAGCTAACAGCACAGAGGTTCATTGCATATGATTGTCAGGATTCGAGATGCGTGAATCCACTGGACCACCGCGGGTGGAGGTGCAAAGATCTGGCAGGGGGCACAGGAATGGGCTGGAAATTTAAGCAATATGGCTGGCCGACCAGCGGCAATTATCGGCGCGCTGGCCCTTTAAATTTCTTGAAGCTGGCACGCGTGCTCCCTAGGAGGTGGGGACGCGCGCCGCACTGCCGGAGTTATTGCTGGATCCTGGGGAGGTGAGTGGAATGCCGGGAGCAGCGGAGAGGGGCACGGGTGCGCCTTCGACCCGGGTGATGAGATAACCCTCAGTTTAAACTGTGACTGTGACAGGATAACCCTCAGTTTAAAGGATCTATCACCAGGATGAAGGAATGTAACCAGGTACACTTACATACTTGTATGCGCTCTCTGGTAGGATCCGCTCTTCTTTCAGCTTCTTATGCCCTAGGGTTTTGCAAAATTGGATGAACGCTTGTTCAATCCAAAAAGGTAGAAAATGTAGAAAAATAAAAAAAAATATGATTAAGTCATTTTATAATTATAATTAAAGGGGTTGTCCGAGTTTAAAAAAAAAAAAAATATATAGTGGCCGGAGCAGGCTGCCTACAATAATAAAGAGTACCACCTACGGTGCCCTCGGTATCCAGCGCTGCTGCTCGCTGGTCCGGGCGCCACTGTAACAAACAGGCACCGCTCGGAGCGAGCGCAGGACTCAGCCTCCGGACGCCGTGGGCCGGTAAACCCTATCCGTCCCTATACACCAGCCTTGTGTATGGGGAGGAAGGAAGGTTTTCGGGTCAGGCACGGCGGAAGCGATTCCAGCGCTGCTTCCGAGTGGCATGTTTGTTACGATGGCGTGCCTGGACCGGAGCGGCAGCAGCGGCTGTGATACGGAGGCTACCAGAGGATAGTACAACTTTATTGTATTTAGTCAGCCAGTCGCTCCCGGCCCAATATAGTCTTTTTTGAAAATCGGACAACCCTTTAAAAAGAATGAAAAGAAAATAAAAAAGTCCCATAACGACCCCAGTTACACATAAAAGGCAATAAACGATATAAAACACAAAAAAAACTTACTATTTGGGATCCACCGCTTTGTATTAATATGTTACAATAAAATCTAAATCAATATTGAACGCGCGGTGAAGGACGTAAAAAAAAAAAACACGCAAAAAAAAACTTCCTGTAAGATCAATTTGTCTCAAACACCATCAACAAAAAAAAATTGTTCTAAACAGTGATCAAAAAACGTTACGTTCCCTGAATGATACCAACTGAAAAGAACAATCTTTATGCAATAAAATAGGCCCTCAACCCGAGCTGACAAAAACAGAAAAATACCAGAAAGTTATGGCCCTGAAAAAGTTGTCCATAGTAAAAACAATGCGATCTACTGGGTCATGTGACCAAGGTGTTCGGGGGGTGGGTTGGTTGTGTCAATCTTAGCGTCTTTTCTAAGCCAGTTAACCATGACTAGGTGCCACGTGGCACCGAAACGCAGTAGGTTGCATTCCTCGTACATGGTCTAGGGACGTGCCGTAATATATAGTTAACGATGATCAATATAACAAGTCCGGACAGACAACGAACAATTTACCCATCACTGGTGCAGAGCCGTTTTTTCGTTCTTTTTTTTTTTTTTTCAAAGGTCAAAGAGAATAAGATAAAATATTATGTTTACGTTCTGGGGAGCGGGGGGAAAAAAGTGTAAGAATCCAAACAATAAAAAATGATGATTTTGTTGTTGTTCCCTATGAAATAGTTAATAAAATCCACAAAAAAGGCTAAGACCCCCCCAAAATAATTATCTTATAGATTGTCTCTCTCCCGCAAATAATAGTCTATGTTCACATAACCAAAAAAAATACACATATTAGGGCGTGTACAATGGGACAATACAAATTGCGATGAATTGGAGTGTTTCCTTATGGCCCGGCGGGTGCCCATACAGCAGCTTTACCACCACATCTGCAGGATGGGGTACCTTTAGAGCCAGAGTGCCCCAAAATTCAACCAAAATCCACTATTTACCATTAAAGTGCAACGATGCATTTAAGCCATAACTATCGTACCCGTTCTTCCACCATTATCACATCGTATGACCCCTGAGCCACCAATAAAGTTGAAAGAAGATGGCAATTCAGGACTCTCGTGTGTTATCTACAGAGTATCTTGTAGAGAAAGAATGGAGTCCAGGCAAAAGGGACTCAAAGATAATGCAGTTTTATCAAAAACAATTCTCACTTTTGCAAACAGCCAATGAAGTGGTGCTTAAGTTCCCTGGGACTGCAGGAGATTTGGTCCTATATGGTTAACTCTGTCATGGGGCAATGGCCTGAGTGCCCAAAGAAATGGATCAGAGTTTGCCACTCTGGCACCCGTGCCAAAGTTTCCACCACTGACATATGGGGATCCCTCAAAATGTGAGTTTTGGGGATTTTCAGGAAATGAGACAAATGAAACCTAAAAGTCTGCGCCTCATAACATCCTAGAAAATGAGGAGGACGCACAAAGTTCACTTCAACATAAAAGCAGACATTTAGTTAATGGTTAATTTCAAGCTGTTGGGTAGTTTTACTTCCTGTGGGAAAGCAGCACATTCTCAAACCTGGAAATGACGAATTTTCACAAATTGTTGCCAATTAAGTTTGCAGACGACCGAAAGCAAAACTATCACTTCAACTAATTGTACAAGCTAACATTAAGTAAAAATCTCTATATATATATAATAGATAGATATATAGATGTATATCTATATTGCTTAAATCAGGTAGGTTGACTTACTATAATTCCATCTATATATACATAGTGTATATATATATATGATATAGATATAAAATATAGAGAACTCAGCGTAGGGTTACTTACTATTCATTCCATATATATATATATATATTTATATATATGATAAATAAGCGTAGGGTACTTACTAATTTCAGATATATATATATATGTTATATATCTAATATGTATTGTATATATATGAAAAATCAGCGGAGGTTTACTTCCTATATTCCCTATTATATATATAGATAATTTATGATAAATCAGCGTAGGTCCTTAAATAATTCCATAGATATATATATATATATATATATCTATATATATAATTAAATTATAAAGGATATTAAACAGGGGGGGGGGGGATGCTTCATATGTGGGAGGTAGTGGAGTCAGTTGTGTGGTGAGGCGATATACTTATTTAGGAGCTCCGTGTGGTTATCCAGGTGACATATTACGGTACCTGAGATAGCTTACAGGCATAGTGTGGAGGTGTGTTGATGGAGCTGAGACCTGGCAGAGGAATTCAGCCGAGATGATAGTTAATGCCCAGGGCCTCGTTATGAAGTTCTCTCCCTAAGGGAGCTCGTGTTAGCTTGTCATTTGTCCCCCAATGCCTCTCAACGTGCGAGAGCCATGTTGTGGGGATCTTATCAATAGATAGTAAAAGTTATCTCATCTTCTAAAAGGGTGTGGCATTGGAATTGTCTACATATTCAGGGGATTGAATAGCAGGGTCAGAGGTTGTCTGGTTGAAAAGGGGGGGGGGCGGGCAGACCTTTAACTTACGCTCAGGCAGAGACTAGACTAAGAACACACCTTACGCCCACTATGCAAAGTGACATACGAATATAAATGAAACCATATGAAATATCATCTCAGGAGCTTGGAAGGAAGCATTTGGATTTTTGAGGAAGGAGGGCGGGTGGGTGATGAAAAACTACACAAAACATTTACCAAACTACAGGTTTCATAGAAAACATTGATTTAAAATTGACCGCTCGGTAAATAGATCTAAGTTTACAATTAAGAAAGTGCACCCCCTCGCCGATGCACATGGGAGAGGTAGTGCTTTGAGAATAGCCCACCTGTAGATCAACACCACATTAAAAACATGGTCGTACTAGATCCACGGGGAAATTTGCAGCGTGGTTAATCTGCCTGGCAAGGCAGACGTTAATCTGAGATGTAATATGTCAACCAATGTCTGTGTTAAATCCGTCTCGGCACAGAGGGTACTGGGAGGAGCAGACACAACTGACAAAGGAGGTAATATAAACATCTGAGTGGAATGTTTAGAGACATCCAGGAGAGCAGTCTACTATCATTGTAATCCCAGCCAGAACTTTTTTGGTCTCTGTGACAATTGGATTTTAAAAATGTTGGGTTGTCATAAGAATCAAGATTAACACTAAAGCTTCATTACAGACGCCTGTGATAACTGTTACAGCTGATTATTGCAGTCTAGGGCTAAAGTACAATAAATTACCAATATCCAGAGGTCCGTTTGTAACTAGGGGTCGTATTTAAGTCGAGTGTTCTTAAGTAGGGGACCACCTGTATTCATTCTAGTATATTAGATTCTTAGCGCTCCGTGCTGTAGCATTACGGCATGGAGTGGTTAAGCATTTATCAAGAGGGATCACAAATAGTTCACAAGGCGAGGGGGGGGGCAGTATATTAGATAATTCATTGATTGGGGCAGTACATTAAGTAAATGTATTTTAAATAATTACTTGAGGTGACCAGCATCTAAAATTCATGGGGCACCACCGTATCATAGAGAGGGCTATAAATAGGTAAATTAATTAATTAAAGGGGGCAAGGGGGGGCAACATATATACCGCATATACTCGTGTATAAGCCGAGTTTTTCCAGCACAAAAAATGTGCTGAAAAACCTCACCTCGGCTTATACACAAGTCAATTAAAAGAAATAAACATAATACTCACCTTCCAGCGCCCAGATCCTTGGCGCAGCTCCTGATCCTCAGCACGGCTCCTCTTCTTTCTTCTCTATTTCTTCTCTGTTCACAAGAGTCGCGACCTGCCGGCCGGCGCACACTATGGTGCGGCAGTGTCACTGCATCATAGTGTGCACCGGCCAGCAGATCGCATGGTCGCGACTCTGATGGCTGTTACAGCGAATAGAAGAAAAAAGAGGAGCCGAGGATTAGGAGTGAGTGAGTATCGCCGGACAGTGAGAATTACATTTTTTTTTTAATGTGCTTGGCATACAGGGGGCTGGCTGTATACTATATGGGGCTTGCTGGCTGTATACTACATGGCGCTGGCTGTATACTACATGGCGCTGGCTGTATAGTACATGGGGCTGGCTGTATACTACAGGGGGCTGGCTCTATACTACAGGGGGTTGGCTGGATGTATACTACATGGGGACTGGCTGCGATACTACATGGGGACTGGCTGCGATACTACATGGGG